>JAQIVE010000936.1:0-29546 GCA_034698285.1 Sminthurinus bimaculatus | reverse complement strand
GCTTTATTTAACTCATGTCAAACATGTTTATTCGTTTTCAGAACAAAAATCGACATAAATTTTATCTTACGCCTAGAACTCCCAGAGCTACTCATTATCTATTATCATATTATATCATATAATATGCCAATTGTTACAGTACACAGCAAATTCAAATTTGTAATAATTATATTTTTTCTTGATTTTTTGCAGCCCTAATACGCTTGCAGAAATTCCAGCAAGTGTAACAATTTCTTCCCATGAATTATTTTTTGATGATGTTGAGGATAATAATAGAAATTCATCCCATCTTGTACACCCACCAGGGTATGTTAAATTTACAATATCAATAAATAATTATGATATTCTTTGCTCTTATGTATATGAATACAATGATAATGTATCCCAGAATGCTGTAATACTAAATATTTCATACGTGAAATTTCATATTGACAGACGGGGGTTATATTGGAGAGTTCCAAATCGTCCTTCATCCTACGCGTTGAATGGTGGGCTTGAAGCTTATCGCATTTCCGCTGACATTTTAAATAAAATATTAGATAATTCTGCGAGGCGGAAATACAGACAAAGAATTCGCCAACCTACGAGTAGTGTCAAGAAAACTTCTCTCATCGATGAGTATAATGACTACAGACCTTACTTTACCTATTTTATAACAATCGTACAATGTGTAATTCTTCTGACTTCGATGATAAGCTATGGGATTGCTCCGATTGCTCTGGACCTTCATCGAAAATCTTCCTTAGTTTTAGTTACTTCCTTGTCTTTGCAACAAATGGAAATTATTCAGCCTGCCAATTTTTGGATAGGACCGTCAGCCGTAAGATTTTTAATGTGTTAATATAATAAAATATTAAACAGACAGACAGATGAAAAAATAACCATATCATAATATATTATATGACATGGTTATTTTTTCATATAATATATTTGAACATGTATGTATTCTGTCACGCATTTAAATTGTTCGAATGAATTTGTATTTTAAACACGGCGTTAAAAAGAAACCCCTCTTTTTATTCCTTATTATTATGTAGGCGGACTTGATTCATTTAGGAGCAAAATTTGCGCCGTGCATGAGAAGAGATGAGGCAGTTCATCGGCGTATTCTCGAAATTAGAGATAAAGAAAGACAAACCGCTTGTTGCATCCGTAACGACAATTCGGGATGTGTGCAGGCATCAAGAAATGAATGTTCCGTAAGTTTTATCTTTGTTACAATGAGATACTGTACTGTAAATATATACATAATTTTAATGGGCTAAGGGAAATTTTCTTCTAAAAGGGCTGAGCTTACATTGGGGACAATACACTCTTTTATATCTTTAAAGCCGTCACGTACAAAACCATTATGGTTCTTTATTCTTCATTTCTGGGGCTGTATGTATAACTATACGCAGTAGATTTGGTTCTTTATGAATTTTTTTTATTAATTCAATTGTAAATGCCGTAAAATATTCTTCTGGTACGCAATCAAACTTCTGCAGCCATTTCTATAAAACAGTCAAGGACTTATACTTTTTTATTATTAAACCAGCATAAAAATTCTCTTCATCCTGTGGTGGTTTATATATGATGGTATAAAATTCTGGTTCTTGGAATGCAATATTACATGCAGATCAAAGGAGTTACGAGATCTGTAAGTTTTGTCTGTCTTTCTTTCTATGTTTGAGAGCTCTTTACATTATGTAGTTAGTCATTGATACTAAATCTATGTAAAATATAAATAATGCAAATTCCTACTTGGCTTTCATTTATCTTGGCTTCTAAGTATATAATATATGGATACTCTATGCTGTCAACTATACTGCTCTTTGTTACAATCTGCTCATAGTGCTTCCTTAAAATTTGCATAACCAACTAATGAAATACTTATTACTCATGTGTCCATATTATTGGATTTCTAGATATTAACTTATTTAGACATTGTATGATAACTGTGTTGTATGTTTTATGATGACCATAATATTGTAATTCTGTTACTTGAATGTATAATAATTTATATGACTGATGACTATTTTCTTGACTTTAATATCTGCTTTTATTCTTACTTTATTTCTACCAATACGTAATTTAGGGATTGCTCTCAACATGGAAAAAATGGACTGGGAATGAAGATAATGGACGTATTTCTGGATCAGTTTGTGGTCTTGACCCCAAGTACGATCTAAAAAAACTTCTGCATTCTTGAAAAGTTTTAACAATGAAAAAACAAGAAAATGTAGCAAATAAATGATTTTGAATAACAATTAACAATGTATTCGATGTTTCTTTTAAAAGATTTTGTGAAGCTCCGGCGAGTGTCTCACCGTTTGAGTGGCCGGATGATATAACGAAGTGGCCAATATGCCGAAAAACTCGGGGTCTAAGTGCAGTCTCAACGAAAGACTACGCTGCGGAACATATGGTAAATACATAAATTTACAACTTTCCCATTATAATATGATGTTGCATGATGAATAATAAAATGTTACAAAATTAGGACATGATAATATACTGACAAATGACATATTATTTGGGTAAAATAGGTCTGCGAAATAATTGGACACCCTTGCTGTATAGGAATACATGCCAAATGTGTTATCACCACCCGCGAGTATTGTCGTTTTGTAAATGGTTATTTCCACGAAGAAGCCAGTCTGTGCTCACAAGTTGCTTGCCTTGAAGTAAGAATGAAAGAAGGCTATTTTCTTTTTCGTCATTTTACTTTGTCACATTGCAGAGAAGATTTTTTAATCCATGCTATGATATTTTTTCTATTTTTTTTCTATTGTATTAGGATGTGTGCGGAATGTTCCCTTTTCTTAATTATGAAACGCCGGATCAATTTTATCGACTTTTCTCCTCATTGTTTTTACATGCTGGTTTGGGTCACTTGTTGTTTACTGTGTTATTCCATTGGTTTATCATGCGAGATTTGGAAAAACTCGCAGGTCCATTACGCATTTGCGTTATTTATTTTGGTTCGGGTATTGGTGGGAACTTAGCTTCAGTTTTACTTGAACCACATCGAGCAGAAGTTGGACCTGGAGGAGGTTATTATTTATTAATATTTTACTTTCATGTTTAATGACTAATGACTAAATGGAAATAATGATACACTATAAACATGTAATATTATAGTTAGGCACTTGATTTACTTATAGATTTTATGAGATGAATTTTTAATTTTTAATCGTGATTTTTAATTTTAATTTCTGGGGGATTTTTTCAGCTCAATATGGTTTAATAGCGTGTCTTATCGTGGAATTACTTCACATGTGGAAAATATTGAGAAGACCATGGCAAGCACTTGGGAAAATGGTTATAGTTATAACTGTGTTCTTCATACTGGGATTCCTGCCTTGGGTTGATAATTTTGCGCACATTTTTGGCTTTATCACGGGATTCTTTCTTTCTCATGCTGTCATGCCCTACATTGCTTTTGGAAAATATTCCTCATACAGGTAAAACATATTTTTATTCGAACTAAAAATACCAATGAGATTATAATATCTGATCACTGTTACATTTTTAGTTTTTATTCTTATTTAGAAAATTAAAACTAAACTCATTTTTGAATTTAATTTTTGTTTTCCCAGGAAATATTTAGAAGTGGTGTTTTGTATCTTGGCTTTCTTCATTGTTATCGCCCTACTCCTAATCATCTTCTATGCTGGATTTGGTGACTGCGAATTTTGCAAGTTCTTTAATTGTCTCCCGCTGACCAGTGAATTCTGTGCAGAACAGGACATTGACTTTACCTGGCCAGGAGGCAATCTCGTTACTTAACCACACTCCTTGACAATTCGAAAAGGAAGATGAGTATTTTATTAATTATAATAACGATATTTTTTCACCATTTTGCATTTTGCATGTTTTTGTATTCGTGCAAAAGTGCGATAGTATATTGTATTTACACTATTGCCAATCCATTATATTTAAATTATAATGCTACAAAACGTTATTTTATTATTGCCATAATTATATGACAAGAGAATTTTTTTCATATTTTCTTCTTTTTCTTTAATCTTTAGTGGTTTTGTAACTAACTTATTTTACAAAAAAATGAACGGTAAGACTAGTTTTACGTTTCCTAATTATAGAGTTACAATCTGCAGTCTGCAGTATGTAATGATGTATTATTTACTATTTATTGTTTAAAAAACACAAACACATTGTTTTATAACGCAACAATACAAACTACAAACCTATTGACTTAAGATTTATACGCTGATCAAATTGTATTATTTAGTATGCTACAAAGTCTCTTCGTTATCAATGGTGAAGTGTGTTATGAGAAATATAATCGCAATCGTACCTACCTACATAAATATTATATATTACAAAGAATTATTGAGTTTTTAGTATATTTAGGCTTGTTATTTTAGTCTGTATACTGAAGAAAAATGGAATGTTATATTATAGAACCCCATAGTCTGTAAGGATAATAACTTATAACTTGTTATGATTGGAAGTAACTAAAATATTAACTGTTCGAATTTCGAAATCGAGGCCAACTTTAGTAATAAAATAAGCTTGTAAAAATAACGATGATGAGAATTATGTAATAATAAAATGAACGAAATTTTGAATTTTATATAAAAAAAGCAATATAGTTATCTTACAAGTTTTTATATTCAGTTCCCTACAACATAATGAATTCATTAGTAACTACTATTTATAAATAAGAAAATGTTAAGTATTTTAACGCTTGCATCGAAACTATCCGCAAATGTTTTTTTGTCTGGGTTTTAGTCCCGCTGTAGGATAACTGAAATGAAGGATTTCCGCCAATAAATTGCTCATAATACAAAACGCTTTATTATAATATATACATTTTACAACAATACTAATTAAAACTTTAACAATAGTTGTTGGTTGTTGAATTTCTTATCTCAAAGTTAGATAATCTGAACACTCAATTGAAACTTAATTATTTAATTTTCATAACCAGTCTTGTGGTCCTGCGTGCATCGAATACCAAGCTTTGTGCTTGGCCACGTTGTAAAAGGGCAGGTAGACTAAGTTTGTTCTATTTTCTAGATTACAGCTAGTCGCTGCATTGGTATCATCCCTCCTTAAGAAATACATTCCACACATGTACTTCTTTCCATTTTTGTCACATACAGCGCCTGCCCCATAGTCACCTTTGTCAGCAAAAAGTACCATTAAAACTATTATATTGCCGTTAGTTTTGAAATCGACTTTGACAGCACAAATTGTGAATGAAATTGAAACCATGGATGTGTCGATAATTTACCAAAGCACATATGTTCCACTTTTGTGTTCTTGGTAAAGAAACACTTCATATCATGTCGTTTCACCGCCTCCAGTAGGTCGTTTTGTTTTCCCTTCAAGCAAGTTTGGTCGTCCTGTTTTTTTAACATTAAAAAAATGCACGTAAGTATTTTTGTTCCAAGCTCCAGTTTTTCTGTCTGTTCGTCTTTAATTTCCCTTCATGTTTTGGTGTACCTGCTTAACATTGAGTTTTTGAAGCTTTGTGGGGCCAGAAGCGTAAAGTGCACTAGGTCCTTGATTTTCGTAAGTTCTACCGTATACACATGAACATACATATCAAAAATTCTACAGTCAAAAATTAAATACATGATGTGATGACGCACTGAAAAATCATATCATTATGCGTACATTGTAATATAAATGGGTACAAATCTAAATAGGTATTACGTTCGTCCCCAGCCTGCAACTACAGCTTCAGCTAAAAAATGGCAAAGGTCATAAAGTTAAAACTCAGAACTTACGTACTGTAGATTATATAATTACTTAAGTATTTTATGATGATGCATAAACTGATTTACTCATCCATCAGTATTACGCCTCTTACGTGCAAACTCCATACTTTCATCAGGGATTTCCAAGCCACGGAAGAACTTTGAATCCATCTTTGGAAAGTCAATGTCCGTAAGGAATTTAATTATTGCAGTACCGTTGGAATAGGGATGATCCTCCCATTCGGGAATTATTATATCGGCATTCTTTTTTTTGGGATTTGGCTGCGTTGGTGGTTGGTCCTCTGGAATGACCCAGTTTTGGGAAACGAACTTTTTTCGAGCAAACCAGGCACTCAATCTGCTTCCAGACCTTAATGTCAAAATTGTCATTATATTATCAACGTGCGAGCGTATTATGAAAAACAAAGAAGAAATTCAAGAAGGTTCCTGAAACTTCCAAAGATTTTTCAAAAACTGATAAGAGGATTTTAAAAACTGGTATGTATACCTGTTTAACTAAATTGAATATGTTGTTCTTTAAGTCTATGTCAATGCTGTCTACTTTTAAAACTATCGAGTAAAAAATGTCTCCTTAAATATAAAGGTATTTATAAGGTATTTTTCAGTATTTTTCAAACTTGGCATGTTTTAGGGCACGTATTGCACAAAGTCGTGGTAAAAGTATCGCTCGTTTATTGTACAGTACTCCAGTGCAATAAAACGATTCAGCGATGCTCGACAAATTATTATTTTCAATCTCGGCCGCTTTTGCTCCTTTGGTGAAAAAGGTTCCCCAATTCCAGACTAAACAATAAATAATTTGCAAATTTTATTGTATTCAACTTCCAACTATTTCGATTATTAAAGAAAGTATTCAAGGCTCTAATAATGACATTTACCGTTTCGTAGTTTCACATCCCACGGAAACTCTGGGATCAACTGATTAGCGTCCATACCACCAGTAATTCTCGATTTCCGCTCCTCCACTCCTTCAAATATTACTGACCCTTTGCACGATGAATCTGTAGAAAGTAATGTATTTCCCACGTTTTTCGCAAATCGTTTACTTTTTAAACAGGTTTATATGTTGTACGTTTTTAAAAAGGGTATTAATTTCCCAGGAATTTTCTTTTACCTCCTTTAGGACATTTTGCGAAGCTAATCGTTTCAACCCCATCGATGAAAGGTAGATCTGCCGGAAAGTCCATAATCTGTGGTGGTTCGGGCATTTTCTTATCCTCTTGGTATTTATCGAGTACTGAGCACAATGAGGAGGCGATTCTGATAGACACTTTAAAAGTGACATTAGCTTGGTGAGTCAATCTTAGCAGCAGTAGACACCATGTCACTCTAAAAATTTTGGCTGCGACAAGCATCTCTTAATTTGTTCAAGTAGAGTCCAGTATCAAAATGGTAATATAATATGGCATATGATCTCGTTCACTAGAAATTTTGAATTTTGATTTCTGATTTTATTAAAACTCGAATCAACATGGACCGAGAAAGGAAATGTTCACATGCATACATTTATGCAAACTGTATACATAATGAATATAGGTACCTACCAACATTTTGCTTGCGTACTATAGTATGCAGTATAATTTATTTTATTTAAGCCCAAACGTGGTGTAAAGGCATCGGGTTGAAATGACCATTAGAAAGATTAATAGTTTTTGTGTGTATTTAAACATCGTCATTAAAAGTGCCTTTATGGATTCTGGATTACATGAGCTAATCGTAAGTCGCGTATGGATATTGAGAGCTATATGGGATGTAATAGTGCACAAACACATACAATAAACAATTGAAGCTGCTACATACATTTACAGATAAAAACAGCAATCCGCACTAACAATAAACTGCTTTTAAATGCTCATTGTTCTACTCATAAAGTTTTAACATTGGCCGGCACCCTCTCATTTAATGCTGAACCATGTTGAGAGCTCGGATAAAAGATTCAAATCATTTGTGGCTTGAAAATATTTTTACTCCGCTTTTTTTCATGCTTCAAGAAATTTTCAGTTATAATTTTTACTCAAATTCTACGTATTTGTTTTTGAACATCAAGCATAAAAATACATTGTAAATAATACAGTACATGCATATAAGTTTGCAGGCAAAGAGGATACCCAAGAAGAAGAATTTTCGGAAGATAGAGGGTAGCGGCAGTCCTTGAAGAAGACCATCAAATACCCGGGTATTTTCTCTCATACGTTTTATTTGTGAGCTATGTATGTGTAATGAAAGCCAGTAGAGCATATTCATTCATATCTTGATCTTTCTTTACAAGTTGAAATCTGACTCTATGCACCTAAAACAAAGTGAGACGATTTTGTTGCTTGACAAAATTCATAGATAGGCCAAAAATACAAAATGTATCAGAGAAATAATCTTTTGCAGCGTTTTATTTTACGTCGGACATTAAAATTCAAGACTTTAATGAAATGCGGGGGTCATCCCGCAATTTTGGGCATTTAGCACAGATTTCTATCAGTAATTCGCTTGTTAGCAACTGAGAAATTCATTTATATATATATATATACATAAGTTACACAATATATTTTAAATACGTATGTTATGTAAGTATCAGTAATATTATGTCTTTTAGCAGAACTGAAAAGATTGAGCTGTTCAAACTTGACATTCCAGACCAAAAGTTGAGTGCCCAATGTAATAATGTGCATGTGTGTATAATATTTGCCAAGGGCTTTTCATCTTCAAGTTAAATATTTTGGTTTTATTTTGGTGAAATTTTATGTACCCTTTACAACGTACAAGTCCTTTCTTTTATTTGAAATCTCCAGGAAAATCACTTTCTCTTATCATTTCATATCTCACATTATCTGTTTTCCTCTCTGCATCGCTTCTTCATTTATTTTTTTCAGCCTCTGTTTTCTACTTTACTACCTTTTGTACAGTATAGGCAAAGAATTACTTGCTCTGACACTTAAAGTTAACAACTGTGTTTTACTTGCCATCGGGGACAAGTCGTGCTTGATCCTTGATCTTGATGATAGGGTCACAGAACAAAAGCCACTGCGCGTCATCTCCGCTTATAGTTACCTTATCACGCTGTGACATCTGAAATCTTATGCCATGTCTTTCCTTCTCATTCTCATTCTCATTGCCATGCAACGGAGATTCATGATCTCAAGCTGCGGGAATTCATATTCCTGCCAAGTCCTTCCGACCTTCCTGAGCTGGAGAAAAAAAACGTGAAATACATGCCAAGTTTGAGGAATTTTTTACGTCTGTGTATGTTTCCGTATATGCATAATATGTTGTATGTATGCATTATGGCTTTCTAGCAAAGGGCTAATCTGCTTGCTGATCTTCTTGAAATTTTAATTTCACAAGCCAGTTATATGAATTTCTGGATAAAAGTACGTGATTTACCAGAAAAAACTACAAAAAAAAACTTGCGGAATTTTGATAAATAATCAATAATTAAATAGTCCAGTTTTGTCCGTTTTGGCAATGTTGATGCTTCATAGTCCTCGTACATCCATATGTACGAGGATATATATAACATGATCGCCGACTTGAACTGATGAAATCCTGGCGTATCTAATACGATTTGCACTGTGGTGCATGTCATGTGAGATGTATTAGATTTAATGACTTACAATCTATGCACAAAATCTATGATACAAAACTGTATCATGCAATACTGTGACAAATGACCCTAAAGACTTGCCCACCAGACGGGACAAAATCGTCATTTTCTCATCGTGACAACGACTTGTGTCTTCTGTTCGTCTTGATGATGAGACTGTCAAATTTCGTCTTTGGTAGCAAGTAGCACTTGTTCGCTGTAGACTGTACACTCATTTTCGCGTCTTGCCTTAGTTTTGTGCATGGGCAGTTCAATATGCAATCAAATTCACGTCACAAGTTAGTTTTAGGCTAAAACCTTTAGCGTTTAGCTGACATTGCATTTGGACTGGACTAGAAGGACAATTTTTTATGCTCGTTTAATATTCGAAATATTTAGGAAACTGAAGAAGACACTGCCAATATTGTATCAACCAAATTTGTAAAGATTATACAGATGTAGGTCAACAAACCTAGCATGAATTTTACTAAGCGAATGCTTCCATCCTTTATTATTACCTAATTCAATGTAATACCGAATATCAAAAATAATACCAAACTATAATAGATGTGCATTAAGTATTCTTATAAGTATTCTTATTTAACTGTATGCTTGCATGTCTTTTGCAAATCGAATATTTGTGAGGGATGTCTACCGAATGCAGTCTGCTGACATTGGAATTTTGCCACGATATTGCATCTGACGATGAAAAAAGTGTTTTATTGTTTTTGTGAGAACATATGAATCCACTTCAAGTTCTGGATATGACTGAAATGTGACATGCTTAGCAAGTCCATACATAGGTACATATGTACATTTATTCTGCAAGTAAGCTAAAGTACTGTACTCTGACTCTGGCTCTGGCTCTGACAATGAGAATATTTGTACTATGTATTTTATATTGCACAACTCATACGCCTAGATTGATGATCAATGATATAAGTATGGATTACCGATACACATAATATTATTACGTGATGCATAATGTAGACACAACAATAAATAAATATTGGACATGTGAACAAAATCAACAATAGAGGTGTCGTAAATATATATGTAATATGTATCTATGTATGCATAGTACAATATTTTCTGTAGATTTTATACGAAGATAAACGTACCATGGGTGGACTTCCTTTATATGGACACTAATCACAGTTAAGGTTGTTTTAAGCAGTTGCATCAAATATGAAGAATGTTTTGTCTTATTCTCTTGACTATACCACACCGCACCCAATAGGTTCCAAATTTTTTCAGAATTCCAGGGCTACCACGTTTTAAATTTTTCATTACCTTTCTCCTTTAATTCTACCCCAATCTCTCTATTTTATATTGTTTTATAGTCTTCCTTGACTCTTAACCCTTACCCTTAAACTTGCCTTGAAATACTACTTATGCATTATGCATGTCTTTTGAGACGATGGGTTTTTGGTGAAAGCTTTTCACTGGATGTCGCAGTAATGTCCGATATCATCATAAAAAGGTCCACCCCGTGCTTCTTGGAATACATATTTGCAAGGGAAAGAGCAACCGCAGTAAAAACAAAATATGCAGCATGTAAGTAGTAAGCAATATGATAAGATGCTATCGGCGATTCCTGGATCTGGATTCCATTTGAGAATATTCGAGTTAAAGCTCAAGTGTTGAGAACAATATTATCTCATCTCCTCTTCACTGTACACTGTACACTATGCACTGTACGTACATATTAAATATGTATGTACATACATCATTCCCTTGTTTCTGCATCTCCTCGTTTTCCTCTTGTACATATGTACAGTTATTGACAAAATATCAAACAAAAAGGCATAAGCCGAAACCCAAAGTTAAGCCAAGCTAAATAAGATAAACGGAGGAGACGAGTGAGGAAAAAAAAGAAATCGCATGCATAGATACTACATGGTACATGGAGTCAGTCAATTGCTATTTTCCTATGATTCCAGTTTTTTTGGTCCGAGTTATCACAGAAAACTAAAGTAGAATCGTACATTCAAGGTTGACTAAAAATACATATTATTCCAAATACAATTTTGCAAGTACTTACTCTTACTCATACATACCTTTTCCATACGAAGCATACTATTTTGCAATGTTACAGTGCTCAATAAAAATAACATCAAGCACACATACGCCGATACGCAATGTTTTTTCAGACAAAATACAATGATTCTTGCACTTTGTATTTACAGCCGGTTTTTGCACGAGGCACAGACTTTCTCTTTTTCTTTCGACAATTTTCGATATTCAGTTTTTTCTTCTTTCTACGCCTATACAGCAGTGGCTCTACGGCATTTGTTGTTTATGATACCATTTCATCTTTCATCAACTGTAGGACGAGAACTGATGAAGTTAATTTTAACAGTTCTCTTCTGCAAGGAATTTTATTACTGTAGTATACATATATGTATGAAGCAGAAAAAAACTCCCAAGCACGTGATTATACCCACCTGAACAATTTGGATACTGTTTTTGTTTTTCTATCACATTTTTAAACTCCAAGCTTCAAAAATTAAACATGAACTACCTAGTTGTATTGTATTTATTATGTGGCGCCATGTCTAACAAGCATTTACACTTGTCATGTCAAGCCTATGTATAAAGTCATGTTGTGACTTAATACAATAACCAATAATAGCTTGTTAATTATTGTTGTACACTTGTTATCTTGTAATAACTTTGCTTGTAATTGGAATCGGGACGAGAATTGTGGAGGCACAAAATGGACGGTGTGTAAAATGTGGAGGATTCTTGTAACTGTCAATAATCAAAACAAAATATTTTCCTGTCAATCGGTTAATTAACTTTTGCTGTAAAAGAATAATAGAGAGATACTGATACTTGAGATAGACACAAATTAAACGCGTTGTTAACACAAGTCACAAGTGCTTCACTTGTCATGTTTGGTAGTTGGATAGATAAAAAGTCAATAGTCAGCATTTACTGCTTGGATCAATATAAAAACGAAAAAGTAGCCCGTACATAACATGTACATACATACGTATGTACATATACATCATATAGATATTACACCTATACAACAGTACTTACAGAGTTAATTTGACTATCGTTGAGTTATGACTTTAAGAGAAAATCATGTATTTCAATGCTCGGGTAAAAACTGTTTGAAAGTGTAATGGCCAAACATTATTGGTGATCTAGATTCAATAAAACTTCAAGTTCTCAAAAATTAGGAAGAAAGTCGCCTACAATGAGCAATGTACCTTGTAAATTGTACATGCTTTATTAAACAGAAAAGGGAAATTAAAATACTTATACTAATACTTATACTGAATCTACCCAAAATAACAATTAAATGCATAACATAAAGTGCGTAAACGAAGAAAAAATAGATTGGCAAAATATGTACATTGTAGTAATTAGTAATAATATAATATTTACAAGTAACCTAACAGAATTATTTATTGACTGGTGTACTGGTGTAATAACGTTTATTACCGACAATCTACAACTATTCATTGCAAATCGTGGGAAACACACCCACATGACGAACATTACCTGCTTGATCATGATTTATGAGGAAGGTCTCTACAGTATTTTTCGTGCTTTTACAATTCACACACCATTTAAGCTAATTAAATGGAGTGCCTCTCTACTGTATAATTTTTACCTGTAGTTGTATACGTTATATGTATCGTGCTTCGTGCTCTGCTAAATCCTCACCCTCTTCTCTAATATTGTATATGTATATAATCTACCTTGGCTTAATTGTAATCTGCTGATAAACAACTTGAGCTTGCGACTTGCGTTCATCTTTGGGAGACAGTACATGCAGTAAGATATATATTGAATGGCTGTATGTATGTATACTATAACAGAGAGCGTATCGTTATTCCACGTGCATATTTAAATGAGTTGGCTGGTTTCATACCATACATACATAGTTGACTGGGTAAATTGTTGGAGTTGGATGGCCAAGTCTTGTAATCTGGACATTTGTTATCATCTCCTCGCCCTTGCTAGGCAGCCTAATGTAATCTACATAATTCCAAAAGTTACTTCCATCCCGAATTCAAATGTATTCGATGTCTCACGACAGTCTGTCCAGCTCCAGCTCCAAATTCAGATCCAGATCCCAATCCGAATACAAAGACAGGGGAAAGACAAAAGTCTGGCTCGGAACTCTGGTCAAAACTTGGATCATTTTTTGTAGCTGCCTTGTCACAGTTATATGTACAGGCTATGCCAGGCCAGGCCAGGCCAGAGCCTTTTCCATTGACAATAAGCTAACAAGTTAGTATTCTATAAACATTAAACATACATAAGTAAGTATACACGTGCAACGTGTGAGTGCGTGCCAATAAAATAGTAATCTCATCCTTCGCCAGCTTGTGTTCCTTTTTTTAGTTATCTGCCATTCATTTGTATTTTTATTTGGATTGGTACGATTGAAATGTGAATAGAAAAAAGAGGAGCCGAAAAAATTGTGCTATTCTTAGAACCTGCCAAAGTTCCAGAATCCAGAAGACCTGCCACTTTTTCGGTTTCTTTTTGGAGCTGTGACGTCTTTATGTGATCAGTGTTTACTGTTTGTGTATGGTTCTTAATACATTGAATTCGAGATCAGATTCTATCTATCTTATACATATTATGTATGTGCTATAGAACGAGTGCAAGTGAGATTGACCAAAATCAATAATCGAATTACTATTCCGTTTGATTTCGAGAGGGAAAACTTTGTCTCAATAAGGTAAGGCACAAAAGGCAAAAAGCACTCTGAATAAATAACAATAGATCAATTCGCATTCTCTTACTCCTCCTTCTCCTCCTTGTCTTTCTCCTCATTTGTCCTATAATTTCATAAAAAACGGACCCAATAGAAAAACAGGGAATTGCAGAAACAATAAGAGACTCGCAAGGGACCAAAAATAATCAATATAGAAATATGAAAGAAATATACATAACACACTACTATGACGTATCTAACTCCAGCTATCACACCTACTTTTTTCCCTGAATCAAGTTTTCTTCCAGGAAAAATATCCAAGAAATACATACTTGATAACTTGATTATAGTTCTGATTCTGTACCAAAGATTCTAGTAGGTCAATTAAATATTAGATGAAGAAGAAAAGTAATATAGGCTGATGAGTAATTTTTTTATGTTAATAAAATTTATTAGACCTGCCGGAACGTGGAAGACTGGTGACGTAGGAAAAACTATCTCTGTACACTATTTAAGTATGAAATGAATGATAAAGATAGACGAGAGATAACAAAGTGTTATAAGGTATTACTGTATCAAATGAAATACAATATGTGGGATGTCCTCTGTACTCTGTACAATGTACAATGCAGAACGCTAGACACTCTCATTGTCAGATAGAGAAACAATAGTAAAAAGTAATAACATAATAGAAAGGCTGACAAACACATTATACATACATACATACATGCTGTACATCTCCAATCTCCAACCTCAAACCGTATTATATGGTAAAGCTTTTCTGGATGATTTCCTCGTGGATCGTCGATCTCTCCGAATCTGATATCACTCCTTTTTTATACATGCATCCAATATATTCCCCATTGCTTTTGGACATTGTGCCATATTGGTGTTTGCATATACATACATACATACATAGTACTGTTTGTCGCGCAGTCAGTATACATACATGCAGGGAGAAAGAGCCGGAAATGAAGGATGAAGATTGAACTCACACACACACACATGGAAAACGTATCAATGTACAATGTGCATACATACACGCATATGTATCTATCGACATCGACAGCCCATTTTCAACATTATTATTGTTGAGTACAATTGATAACTATACATGTCGTGTCGTATATTGTACATTGCCCTTTTCCCACAGTGAAAATGAAATTGAAAAGAAATCCACCAGCCACAAGATACAATATTTAGCGGCGTGGAACCCGCTTGTTTATGTATATCTTTTATGCCTCATACTGATACTGAAAACAACCATTCATAGAATCTACGTACACAGCAATTTATAGAGGAAAAAGTAAATATATATGTCTCAAAGTCGTATGGATAAAAGGCTTGAGATGTTGGAAAGAAGGGAGGCGTGAAACTGTTATTGTAGGCTAGGAGACTTTTGCAACTTTAAGGCGAAAGTCCCATACCCGGTAGATGCACATTGTCTTCAAATGAGGTACATCTATATTGTATATGTATTCGTAAAATAAATTGTATCTACGGAACAGATATAAATACAGGATTCTCTGTTTGAGTAATATTTAGTGGCAAAGTTGTCACTTGAAACTTGGGATTGAAAAAGCTCCCTCGGAAAATTTCAAACGGAGCAAACTTTGAGCATTCTTAGCAATTTAAGCATCGTATCAGATTCCCGTCTGTACAAACGTATTTATATCATTCCTTAAGGAGTATCATCCTATGTACATTGTACATACGTGCGAATCCTTAAGGCAAAGTTAACTGTATAAAAAATATGTACATTTGGATCTCAAATTTCTTTTCAGTGTGTAAAGAACTTTGGACAGCCTTAAAGTGATCCTGCTTAACATCTGCTTGATGAAGCATAAAAAAATCAAGCATTTAAAATTTTTACAAGTTCAAAGATAAAAAACAATAATAATCTTCCTTTTTACCAAACTTATTCTTACCTGCTTACTGCCATTGACACCCATAAAAATTTAAACGTTTTCTGCAACATTTTTTAGATTTCCATTGTTCAACCACAGTTATAGAGGCCAATATATTATGAGAATAAAAAAAGGCCGCAGTTTTTGATGAGTTTTAATTATTAAGTGGATAGATAATAGGTAGATAGATATTATTTGTGAAGGTAGTGGGAGGGAAGCTAGACTATAGCAACTAGATTCGGTTTGCTTTGCTTTGCAATTGGATGGAGAAGCTTCTGATCCACATTTTAGATTTTTAGTAGAGAAGACAGCACAGTACAGCTGAGCAGAGTAGAAATTAAACCGATAAAGTGGAACCGGTTCCAAAAGAGAAAGCATCAATATACATACAACTTTATATGGATAGATACATGTATAGCGTGGGAGAGAGAAAAAAACAGAGGATGCGAGCAAACAAAAAACTATCTAAGAGAAACATTCAAGATTGAAAAAAAGGAGAATAGAAGTAAAAGTAGGAAAGGGGAGCAGAGAAATTCAGCAGGGAGTAAAGCATACAGAAACCAGACAGAGATCCAGAGTGACAGCTCAAGGATAGAGAAAACTGAGCCAAGCCAGCAAACCAGCCAAACCAAACCAACCAACCTTGCCCAAAACCTAAACTAAAAGGCTTTTCTGCAATCTACTCGATTGTACAATGCACATTGAGTTTCCTGGTTTGGACTTTCCCCTTCACCTACAATACTATTCACTGCATACATACATATGACTATGTATCAGAATCTGTGAATTGTGTTCAACAAGAGTTGGAGATATCGCGCATTTATATGCCTACATAGCAGATGGACGCTTCAGGGATTTTCAGTGTCCCTCTGAAATTGAATCCAAGTTGTTCCTATGCTCATACAGAGCTTGTATGAGTACATATTGTACGCTGGACATATGTAATAGTTACGTCCATCTCCATTGTCTATATAAAACTTGTGGTAAAAATGACAGTGAAAGACGACCACAAACAGAGAGAAAGAAAGGGACAGGGAAAAGTGTATACACAGTGTCTTGTGAATAGAGAGGTAAATGCCTCAATTAAATATTGTCATATCCTGACCAAAGTCACACTGTTTTACCCTCGTCCTTCAGATTTCTTCGTCCATGGCCCGTCCGCCATTCGCGATTAAAGCTTGGGGCTGGGAAAGCAAAGACAATTTGATGTACATACATATACTACCTCACTTAAACTGTCTTCTCCCTTCTCCCCCTTTCAGTACTACTCAATAGCCGGACTCTCTATAGAGTCTCGAAACAAAATTGACGAAAATTCAAATGTGAAGAATGTGTGTGGATTTTCCAATGACCGTTTTGATTAAAATCTGCAAAGTGAAAACGCCGGTTTTAAATGGTGAAGTGACGTCAAGTTATCATTATTGATCTCTGCGGCTTTCTGCTATGTACATGTACATATGCAATTTTCAGTGAGCTGCTCTCTCCAATGAATGTACTTGTATTACGCATTAAATGGTAAGAGTTTTGAAGGCTCACTGCGTTGACTTTGTTCACTCCTTACACATGTAGCCACATAGTAGGGATGAAAGCCGTTTTGCATCGTTCCATAATAAATTTTAATGATGATTTATTTGTGGGAAAAGAGACACTTAGCGGATTATTTTATAGATATGACTCGCTCTTGAATCCCTTTCAAGTTAAATGTAGGTATAATTGTAGTTGATAATTTGCCATTTGTGAAGCGTAATAGCTAATAGCATATATTACTTCAGAAGCTTCTCGGCCGCTTCCGAGACATCAGAATTTCGAAAATTTTATTAGAAAGTACAAGAATATTTTCTCAGAACCAGAGAATTGAACAATTTGGGCTTTATTTTTCCTGCCATGTTATTCCTTAAAAATTTGTCTAGTCTATAGATTATAGATGCTGATAGAGTGTATCTGTACGGTTTATAACATGGCTTTAGGCTGAACCTTATTTTTTCTACGTGTAGCTATACCTTGTACATATTTCCGCGTGTCCGATCTATAAATTCTGTAGGGTCTCATTTTCGTGATGGCATGGAGTCGGCATATTTGTGGAAATTCTTAGAATTTACTACTGCTTTTCGATCGAAGGAAAATGTAAAATATGTTGTAGGAATTTTTGAGCGGGTTATTGATCCAATTTCGAGATTGAGTTTAGCAAGAAGTTGTCCGTTGACAATACTTTAGTAGCTGATGTGTGACCCCATTGCTTGTGCTAACAACGCTTTAATTTCTTATACTAAATGTTGACAGTAAGCCGTATTGATTTGGATCATCGCTGTACTATAATATTCTTTTCATTCGAATTCTTACGGAGTTTTCAACTTCATTTGTTTTTTCCCGATATTTTTCTATGAGAAAGTGAGAGAAGAACTTCCGTCATTCAAGATACATACAGAGTTGGTTGTCACCTTGAAACTGTTCTTTCACTTCATAAACATTTCCCAATCCATGGTTTATTTTACGGTTGCTTAATCATGAAAACAACATTTTCCGATCAAATTTGCGCTGTATCATCTCTTTTTCTCTCTCTTACTCGTTCTCACTTTCTTTGTTTATCTGTGTGTGTATGCATGCACTTATCTGTATTCTGTTCAAGAGAAAGTGCCCATCAGGACAAACGCAGACGCTCATTATCTCGCCTGTTGTTTTCATTAGCAGTTTTTATAGCTATGAAAATCCAGATGAGTATGAGTATATTACATTTTGTGTGCTAAGACTCTAATTTTGAACATACGATAACATCAAAACTTGCTCCACTGATCAGCTTTCTATATATTGTAGATAGTAGTTAGATAGAATACAGTAGGCAAGCATAGATATTCTTATACATGCAGAGATTCTTCTTGCTTTTATACAGTTAGTGGAACGTATATCCTTTGTCCTTTTCTTCAAGTGTTGGAGCCATGTGTAATGTGTAGACGGCTCAGAAAATTCGCGACGTTGTTATCTGTAGTTGTAACTTGTACCTAAGCAAAACTTACAGCTTACAATACACTCGAGACAAAATTAACTGGAACTTGTAGCTTTTACCTTGTACAATGTACTCTGTACACGTGCTTACATGCATGCATGCATATACGTGCAATATAATGTACAGGTAATACACGAGTAGTACAGCATCAATCATGGTTAATGAGGAATTAAGGACACGTTCTCTCCCGTGAAAAAAACAAGCACGACACATTTTGTCCAATTATGTATGGACAGCCAGAAGACGAGCTGCCATAGGAAAAACATGACTTCGCAGGAAGTTGACATGAAGCAACAATTCAAACTAAGCGATAATTAGTAATTAGTTAGACAATCCGGAGTATGTACAAAACAGTTACTAGCTGCGAAAGAATTACGGAACATTCTCGTAATTTAACAATGTGGAAAACAAAACAAAACAGATGACACATCAAAACAGAAGTATTTTGCAAAATATAGACTGATAATTAGTTGGTCGTTAGACATTTAAACATTTATGCGCTACCTTTTGTTAAGAAACTTTCTCCTTTAAAGAACGTTTTTTTACTGCAAATTTTAAAGCTTTATCATTTGTCAGGTTGAAACAAGAGAGAGTTTATTATCTAATATTTCTAAACAATCATTTTACAAAGCTGACACTTTTGCTACAGATTAAAGACTGTAAAAACGTAGAAAACAAATTGTAATTATTACAGAAAATGTTGTAATTGCTGTCTATTTGAGAACTTTACTGTGTGATGTTTTGAGAGCATAAATGCTCATCGGAAAATTAAGCAGAAACAGCGAAACATAATGACAAAACAAAATGCAACGACGATTATTCGTCTGTTAATTTGTCTCTCAGTTTTTACTGTCAACTTCTCATCATCATTACTAACACTAACTGACGACGTGTACGTACATTTTGGTATTCTGTTTTATGCAAGTTTGTATACTATATTGTACATCTCCCAAGAAAGTAATGCAAGTAGTAAATCCATTCAAATCTCGAAATCTCCGCTGTCTTTTGCCTGCCTGTCACTTATCTGTTCGCTGGAGCGTGTAAGCTGTTCCTGGTCGGTGAAAACACAGTGCATATTCATATACAGATACATATATGCACTCTCGTCGTTTGTACACTATACACAAGTCAAGGACAAGTTGAAAGTACTCCTCCTTTTCCAGTTTGGTGACGGCTCCACCAAACTGAAACTAAAAACTTTTGCTGCTGTGAGCGCCATGCCAATTTATGAATACACAGCGCACTGTTACTGTTGGAATTTGTGCATGCCACTAGATACAAAAGATATACACATACATAGGAAAATAGAAAGAGAGACTGAAGTCGAAGCCCCATGCCCTTGCTCTTGTTCTGCTGGTCGGGTTCGCTGTTCTCAGGTCCTTTACGCTCGTTGCCCCGCAACTTTCTCCGATTCCAAGGCAGGCTCTGACTGATTCAATCCAGGAGAACCAACTCTTCACACATATACACGAGCATGAATATTGTATTTACAATGTACATGCATAAAACTATCATTTTTACTTTTACATTGCTGCATTGTTGTTAGTAACGAGGACGAAATTATTTCTCTATCACCAATACTAATAAAGACACTTCAAAATGAGCAGAAGATAAAAACTTTGCATTATTGGCGTCCTTCATTTTTCAAGTTCTGTTTTGACATCTCTGTATTTATCTGTTTAAAATTTAAAGGCCTGTTTTTATATTCAACCCACTTTTTGGCATCCCATTTTAAATTACGACCGTAAAATATTAGATTCATGTAGAATTATTTAAGATGGATTTATTCAAACATTTCGGGTTTTAAAAATTCGCAGCAATTGTCTTTTGTAACTACTCCAGTTTTTCAACGAAATTTTAAATGGGACAGTTTTTTCCCTAGAGTTAATTCCTGTCGTGTTGACACAAAAGTCAAATAGAGTGGAAACCCAAGTTAAAAGGTTTTCACTCCGGTAAATTGTCGTCCTTTTTTCTCCCGAATTCATACAGATATTATGTGTTTCATTTTAAGATTTTTACTTCCTTTCAACTACTGTTGAGACGAGAGGGAATTTGAGGAATGATAAGTTCTGAAACTCTGAATAGTACCCAGTGAAAAAGAGGAACAAGTCGGTATTAGAATGGAAAATAGAAAACAAAAGATGTGGGGAAAGAAACTATAATAGAAGGTTGAGACTATCCTTAACTTGATGTTAGACCCAACACAATGACAATAATCTTTACACGCGTGCATACTCCTTATCCTAATCCTCGTGAAGAAATGTTGTGTATGCACATTGTACATTGTACATACATATAATACTACAACACTACTTTTGTCGTCGTGGTCTCTTGTTACACCACACCACCACTGCACTGGTCCTACTAAAGAGGCATAATTAGTGGAATGTCTACACGCAAAGTTTGTTTCATATTTAATTGTTTGGTGAGTTGAAAATAATTGCAGGAGGATTTATTGCACCAAGAGTGGAGTGGGGAAAGTGTGTATTGTGTATGGAGCGTGAGCACTGGGCTTGGAAAACAGCACCTCGGCGCCATACCATTTTAAGCATTATAACTACATACTAAGCAAACCCAGGCAAAGAAAAACTCTGGCCAAACACAAAGGCCCAGACTTTGAGTCAAACTATACTTATGTACCATATTACATATCCACGACCACAACAATATAGATAAACCGGCATTTACACCATTTTCACACTCAAGTTTCTAGCCGAATGAGATCCACGCACCAGCCAACTTCGTTTCATCTTCATTTCTTCTTATCTCTTATCGTTTTAGTGCGGGAAAAGCAAAGCTTTCCCTTCTTCTTCCTGATTTTTCTTTTTTGGATCATCTTTGTTTGCTTATTTGCTTATTTTAAACTACTATTCCATTTGTTTTTCATCCCGTCCCTAATTTCCAAAATGGGTTTGAACGTTTTCAAATTTCTTGGAGCATTTTTAATATTTTACTATCACATGAGTACAACTGTCATTATTTTAATGAAAATCCTACACATCTTTTATCTTATAACATTTAGGAGCATGAAGTTGTCGTTGGAAAAGGTCGTTTTCAGACTACGTATCTTATGTTACAACTTTTCACAGAGTAAACTTGAGTTTGGAATTCAAGAGGAAGAAGACATGGAAGAAGGTAGAGATTTGAAACGGAAAGTTTGCAAGCTTTAAGTTCTCACAATAGAAATAGATACATTAGGAGGTCGTACTTTTTCGTTTTCTTCGTTTTTGTTAACTATTCCTTTGTACATATAGGTAGTCTTTCAATGACAATTTTAACAAAAGTTTTAAAGCTAGCTATATAGGTAGTTCCGTCTTTATATATTATATGTTGAATGTTATAAGGATTTTAGAGGGGAATAAAAAATACCACGAGTTTTTTCAGTGAGCTAAACCGTTGGCCTGCATTTTTCAAGAGATTTGGTCACCTCTATGACTGGAAAACTTGAGCCATGGGAAACTTTTATCAGTTGTGGAAATTCGCCCGAGTTAGATAATAAATAGTTGATGGGAATTCGATCCGCTCACATGTCAGTTCAGTATCACACTAATAGTTAAAGATACTAATAATATATTTAGACTGTCGACAGGAGATTTTGAAACTGTCTAAAATCGAGACACCTTTTGATTTTCCTAGAAATTAACTATTGACGATAGTTCACACAATAGTTACACAATGTGTGAAACTTTCCTAAGACTAACGTCAAAGAATAATATACGAGGGGACCGGCAAACGAAAACGGCTTTGGAATGAAGGAAAGGACCTAGAACCGTTTACTGTACTTTCAGGTGGAAATTATGAAAAAAGTCCCTTTTCGGATCTTTTAAATGTATTTATTATGGGGCTTCAGCGACTTCACTTTCACTCCATTAAGTTTTGAAGTTAAATCGATGGCTAAAATTGTGTCCGCTGTCCGATTTTCAAGAAATTCATACAAGTTAAGAGGAAAGTAACTACGGTTTCATGGACATGTACGTATTTGAATTGATTTCCGCTTTCAAGCACCAATCTGGACATTCGAAGACCGAAATTCGAATTTTTCGATTCTAGTCCCTCATTTCCCTATTCTTGGAGGGATTCATCTGAAACCTCCTACAAAACCTACGTAAAACAAAACATAGCACACTGCGACCATTTGCGTCTAGCTTCTTTCCTTCATGTCCAAGCCGGTTTCATGTGCCGGCTCCCTCGTATATCCACAATTCATGACCAAATCTCACAAATAATACAACACTTGTAAAAACATGAATCTGAGTGGAGACAAAAAAGTGGAGTAATTTGAAAAATACGTATCCCGAGTTGCATTTTGTTCATGAATTTCGCTCGTTTCCCTTCTAGGCCCCGGAACTTGGTGACAAAATACTTTATGGCAGGAGTAAAGAGACTTTACAAAAAACTCCAGTTTTTTATGTTTTACATAGGTGCGTACATGCATGGAACATTTTTTTTCATTTTTCTTAGATCTTTCAGTCTATATGAAAGCTTCTTCTTTTTACTGTCTCTTGCTTTCCCTTTGTTCTTAACATGAGACTTTCAGACGTCGGAGTCGAGGATGTCTTTGAGAAATTCCACTCATTTGTCACTTCATCATATAGTTATATGTATACATAAACCCTCGCCCTGGGTTTAAAGCTGAGCTTCCACTTGGTAGAAATTTATCCAACTAATAATTTGAGACGCATGTGGTTTCTATCAACATTATTCTATTCACCATACTATACTATATATAATCATACTATACTATATAAGATCATGTATGATTCATAATGTACAGGGTGGGGGGAAACTTTCTAGTTATGCAAGCTTGAAAGGATTCAAAAATAAAGCAAGAACAGTCAACATACTCATCCATTAACCAAAAAATCATATTTACGGTGGTTGAAGAAAAGGCTATCAAAAATTTTACCCGCCCTGTACGTGGACTAAAGAGAGAGTAAATGTCTCATCATTTTAGCATACATTATTTCCAAACTGACATTTAACAGTTTGTACTCTCGACTTTGCACTTACACTTCATACATTCTGTGCACTTTGAATTCCGCAGATTTTTTACATGAAAATTATGTAGAGTGGAAAGAACTTCGCCATCCCCACAAAAACAGTAAAAGCACTTTCTCTTTCCCTCCCAGTGAATGCGTGTCTCAACTGCCATTTTCACGGTCAATTTATAATCCAACCTAACATAACGGATCAAACTTCAAAATTGTATACCTATACAGATATAATACTAATATTGTACCGTTATTTACAATGTGTATAAAAACATCAACGAGGGATGCCATGCACAGCATTTGCACAGCCTCCCTCTTTGATTACGATTGCCTCGGAATTTGTTTATATTTATATTCGCACAGCTTCAGCATGAGCAACAAATTCCTCTGTTGCTGATGCCCTGTATGTTGTGTATTGTACAGCATGGGTATGTAGTATGTATGTATGATATAAACTGAGATAAAAGCCCCGGTATAGAAATAGATAAAAAAATATAAAGTGAAAATGGGTCGGCAATAGATAAAATGGATAAAATCAAAGTAAAAGCAACAAATAAAGGAAGAGAGAGAAAAGTAAAGCAACTCAATTCATTTTATTAGGGAAAAGAAGCAGAAGAAGAAGAAGAAGAAGAAGAAGAAGAAGAAAGAAAATGCAACACGTTTTTCTCATATTCTTCTTCTCCCATTTGTAGCGCAGTATGTATTTCTATTTGTATTTGTCCTTGTGCTCTGGGCCAAATCCTGATCAAAGAGAAAGGCTCGTACTTTTTTCTACATGATTAATTCCCGAGCATGTGCTAACTACAAACTAAGCACACCGGGAATGAAGAGATAAGTGAGTGAGGGAATGGTTGAATGAAGTAGAATTAACTAAAGAAGAAGAAGACCAAGTAGACAAAGCGGCCTCATCCCTTTTTCTTCACACGACAAGAAACGCCAAGAAAAGACAGATATCTACAGTATGTATGTAGGTTGTAGGTAGATAGCAGATAGATAACTTGGATTGAGTAAGAGAACGAGGAATCGATACACAAAAAGTTCCCCAAGTTTACTTGAACCTGTCAATATTTACAGAACAACAAAATTAGCGGGATTTTGCATTTCGGGAGAATAGATAATTTTTTCCAAAAATTTATAGTAGCACAACTAATAATTGTGTAAAAATATGCATCATTCTTTATTAAATGTGAAGGGTTCCTACTAAGATGAAAAGGGCATTAGTTGAAGGATTGAAATTGTATTTGTTATGAATCCAAAACTATTAATTCCCCATTAATGACCCAACTTTTACCTATAAATATAATTATATATTTATACTTTTCACCTATGATTACATACAATAGACAAAGTAAATTGTATCATCGTCGTTTACGTATATATGTAGCTTTAGACAATATTACGGATACATCTTTTCATTTCATTATGTTTAGAAAATTTCTCTGTTTCTTTCGGATCCGAAGGCTATCATTGTGTTTTTGATTGTGATTGTCTCGACTTGTCTCGTCAGTCTTTACGAGAGGAGTCTGGAAAAGAGAAATGGAGCTGTCCGACAGACCAGACGAAGGGAAAGAGAGACAGATACAGCACACGTGTTTCTCAAAACGTTTTTCCCACCAACCGCCAGCTGAAGATCTACTGTATACATACATACATACATACATATTTCTATCGCGATTCAGATCAAATAGGAAAAGGATAAAGTCCAATTTGGGATTGTTCCGGATTCTGGGCTGCAAATCGTGAAACATGTTGCAACCTTTTTGAAAGGAATAGAGACAGAGAAAGTTCTACACAGTACATATAGTTTGTATTATGTGCAATGTAGTTGTATCAATTTCTCATTATGTTATACCATTTTGATGATTTCATTCTCATATTATTTGAATGAGTGCTCCCCATTATGATTATGAGTATCATCATGGTGACCTGAACTAAAGTTGAGAGAGAGAGAGAGAGAAAGAAAGATGAAAACGAGAAACGTCAATTTATTAGTTGGGCCAACGTCAAAAACGGAAGAAAGGGAGAAAGTTTCATCCTTTTCATTTACGTTATATCCTGAACACTGAAACAAGTTCCCTGAAAATCCATTCGAGTGAACAGGATGAATTTTATTTTGAGTGAACTTTCTCCACATAAACAACTTATGTACAATAGATTCTACTGGTAGAATGTGGATATTGAAGAGGTCCCTGTAAAATTATTTCCAGGACCCTACTGTTGTCGTTATTGTTATTTTAGCATTTATGATCCAACATGCAACAATTTTTGGTTTACATAATATATAATTAGAACTATAACAATGTATAAAACCAGTACAAAATGCACAATACATTTTGCACCCAAAATGGGCATATATGCTTAATGCTTATTGCTTATGCACGTGCCAATAAAAGGAACCCTTTAAGCTGAGATAATAATAGATAAACTGTCTAGTCAAAGTTTCGAGCTCCACCTAATTTTGTTTACCATTGTATCGTCATTCTGGGAAGAGACATTATCTGTATAATAAACAGATGATGTATACACAAAAAGCTAATAAAGTAATAATGATAAGAGAAACCCGCAATCCCAAGTTAAAAGTTAACAGCGTGAATTTTACGACGCATGAATAGAATCAATACAATCAGAATATATAGAAAGAGTAAAGAAATCTAACTGCATGCAAAAGTATGTATAATGTATACAAATGCACGAAACACTGAAAAAAGAGTGAATTGTTCCCTCATTTTTGGGCAATTGATAAATCTCTTGCAAATTTATAACCTTACTTTTGACCAGTACTTTTTGAACACTTTGCTCATAACTTTGTTCATAGCTTTTAGCGTAAAACAAGTGTGCGGTCTGCAGTCTGGTCTGCACCCTTTATTATAGTTAGTAGTCTGATGTCTGCTATATACCACTCTCTACATGTATGTATGTAGTATGTATATTTAAGTACTTTGTCAAGCGCCTTGTTTTCCTGGATAGTGGATAATCGACAAAGAACAAGAAGACGAAGAAGAGACCCAAGTTTTGGTGTGTGAGCTAATTCAATTTCCATTTAGATAATCGAGGTTTTCTCATCCTTTCTGTGTACGTATATGGTTAAGATACATAATATAAATTATCCTATTGTGTACGTGTATAGTGTATACGTACATAGATACTGGACACTCAAACATTGTGCATTGTGCACAATGCACAGTACATACATACTTTTAGCCTGTGCTCTGAATTTCAAGAAACCCGAGACTAATCAAATTGAAAGCGGTTCGGGTTCACTCTCAAGGAAACCGTGTCATGCCAAGCCAGCACCAGCTCCAGCTCCCTCATCTATCTGGTTCTGGTTTCCCTCCTTGTATTACTTGCGTATCTTTATTCTAAAATGTAATGAAGATACTTAATAATGCGTTTCCAAGTGAATCTCTTACGATTAGTTTTAATTGATATTACATTGACTACACATCACATCACGTCTTCACATAGATATACATAGTACATAGTTTTACTATATGTATAATGTATACAGTCATTCTTTGCTGTACACTGTACAGTGTACATTTTACATCGATTCAGCTTAATTAATTATCATTATCAGTGAATGCATATAGGATAATATGTATAGTATAAGGTATGCCTAATTATGAATGCAAACCCACTGTGTTGGAAAATTAAGGAGAGGGTAACCAAGTACAATAAAAGAGAGAAGAAATAAAGAATAAGACAAGGAAAATTCTAATTCTTATTCTTCTTGTTTCGACTGTTTGTGGTACAAGATCTTTCGTGTTCCACTATTGTATGTACATATAATAATAAACGTACCACAGTCTATCAATCTTTATATAAGGACTGTGAACGTACTTTTGGTGTTCGACTACACTGTAACGAATTCACGTAAATTCAAAGTCAAGGAATGATTGCCTCTCTCTTTCTCCATCTTTTGCTTTGCCTTTAGTTTGCTGGACCTCTGCCCGCAAATCTCAAGACGTCCAAAATTCATTATTACATTATCTTGCGTCGGGACCAGGGTGGTTTAGCCTAAACCCTGAGTAGTTTTAACCTTCTACCAATTTTTAACAAATTTATCCTGTTTTTGAACTATGTATGGATAAATGTATACGTAAAGTATGTACGACTCTTTACGAATCTGCGAAATGCCGAACCTCTGGAACCCCCAAATTATAACTGTATGTATTATATTATGCGTTATGTATTACGTATACATATATTTATATGGTATTTTCAAAATACTGTGTATGCCTGGAGAAACTTGGCCGAGTTCTTAAGTATTACACAAGTGTTCGGATTTTGCAGCATGTGAATGTGAAATGTAAAGGCTATTCAACATGACAATGTTACAATTATTTATGATTTACTTCGTAACTTTTTACATGAACGTGAACGTTCATGGCTCTTTTCGTTATTTTAAGTATTTTTATACCTATTGTATCTACATTTACAGTCTACATACACATATAATAATAAGTAAATTATTATTATTGCATTAATACAATGAACTAAAATACCCCTTTGAATTTGAATTGACGTACCCACGTGGATATCAAGTTGAAAAAAAGTGCCTAATCTCTAACGAAAACGACTCTCCAACTCTAGTCTCCGTGAAATTATATCTTGTTATCTAACATTCAACATCCAAGAACACACTCAAATATCAAATCAAAGTCCAAAAATACCTTTCCATGTAAAAAAATGAAAATTTTCGTGATTTCGTATCATTAAGTCTTTTCCAAAAGCCTCTTGAATCTTGGAACTTGAGATGATCTCATCATCGTTATCATTATTCCATGTACATGCATACATAATACATACATAGTTATTTTAGATTATTCCTGGGATTAGAGCTTGCAAATCTTATTATGAAAGATCAGTGATCAAAGGTACAAAACTATGGTATAATGTAATGAAATGATGATTGGTCGCGTTTCGATCGTCATCGTCTACCAGCTTGCGCCACGTTTTTTCTAATCCGAACCATAATCAATGTTCAAGAGGAAAAAAGACGAGTGGGCAACATGTACATATTAAATGTATGCAATGCTCTCATTTTACATATAATATGCAATATAATATACATACATGAATTAGATCTGGAAAATAGTAGACCGTTGACTCACAGAAGTTAAAATTTCGAAATAGACTTTATCTTACACAAGAATAAGGATGATTGTATGTACCGTCAAACTACTTGTTGTTAATTCTTAGATAAGTCAAGTTACCTCTATGAGTATTGAGAAAAAAAATTGGTAAAAGATGCGCGCATGTACAAATGCAAGTAAGAAAGACGAAATCCATGAGTTTTAATATTTTTGGTACCTTTAAAAAAATGACGCTATATTTATATTACATGTTGCTGCATGGATAAGATTGAAAAATGGAAAACTGAAAGTATTGAGTAGATAGTAAATAAATATAGAGAAAGCAGAATAAATAAAATAAGCTCATGAATAGAAACATGCAATGTTGATGTTGATATTGATGTTCCATTGTACATTTTCTTGGATTGTACTCGCAAACTGTATTGTATAAATTAGATTCTTGAAACCATGACATAGTTATTATTATTATTATTAATATTAGCAAAATACTGCGGGAGTATACACGCTTATAGTTTCGTCACATAGTCCCCGTGACACTTAATGCCTAATGGAAATCATAAG
>JAQIVE010000935.1:0-29559 GCA_034698285.1 Sminthurinus bimaculatus | reverse complement strand
AAAATGTGAAACTGCCTGGCGAATCCTGGTGAGATTTTCAAACAGCCCATTGGGATTCTTAGGCTGCCAGCTATGTCCGTGTCCCTGTATTTCACTTTCCCCATTCCATTCTAAATTTTAGACGATATTTTTTATCCCTGCCGCATTGTTTGAATAATGTATAATTGTATATTGTAGGTTGGTATTTATATGCAAGTAGCATTAAATCTCAAGGAACACTCAATAGTCAAACTCAACAAGGTACTCTGAAGCGTTCTGTTCGAGTGTGATAGGCTGTTTTGAAAACACAAACAATATATAAAGTTTCAACTCCATTATTTTAAGCATTCACAAATGCCTTCTTAACTACTCAATATGTTTTAAATGATAACGAGCTGAAAACATCTCATTACAAAAAATAGAAAACATCAGAGTTTATGTTTTGATGCAAATGCGTCCGTTTTTCTGAAAAAAAGGTTCGAAGGTTTGCCAACCTTATTACAAAAATTTAGACAATTTCGATACTTTTGAGGATGAAGTCAACAGAAAGAGACAACGTTAAATAACTGAAAGTAAACGAGTATTCAATCTCTATTGATGTTACACTGTATAACTTACACAACATTCTGAAACATGCAGAAAATAATGCTAAAAAACGGGCAGAGCCTTTTTTTACCGATATTTATTTTTGTAATATCTATATGCTAACTATGGTTTTATATTGATTTTGTTTATTAAGTTGATCCTTTCCGGAATTTTAAGTGCTTTTAAATAAACTCGATTCTGCAATGATTGTTTCTCATACACTGGCCCTCTAAATTGAAAAATTTGCACGATGCTTATGACGCATTATTTTGTATTTTGTATAAGATGGCCTAATTAATTTCAATAAACAATAAAAGAAGCTTAACCACTTCAGTTTCAGAATGCATATTATTGTTCAGGTATTTACCACCATGCTCCTTTGATTTTGACTGGAACTCAAGACGCAAGACTCGAAGGTCTCACTTCAAAAGCGTAGACTTATAATAGGATGGACGAACATCAACTATCTACATCACTCGTATCAATATAGTGGTGAGGTAGGTTTTGATGATGCATAAATACCCTGCTTGCTTTTATCTCAAGTTTTCCTCTACCGCAAGAACATGACGCACAAGTCGCCTTTTTCGGTGTGTTTGTGTTTTAACTTTGAGATCCCGCTTTATCACAATTAACTTTAGCTATAACTTAAGAAAATAGTTAGGTTCTGCATCGCCTCCTTGCAAGTTAGTTAGCACTATCAAAATTTGAAAATGTAGTTTAATTTTTGTCCCATTCCTGCTATTAGTGCTGACAACTCCAGTATATACCTACAATACAGGCAAAGATAAATCTAAAAAGGATAAGCTGAGAAGTGAAAACAAATTTCTATTATTTACATGGGAAATATTATTCTCAAATCAGGATAAACAATTAAAAGAGACACAAAAGTATGGTCTTAAAATGCCAAACCTTCACGTTGTATATTGTACCGTAACATTGATGTATCTAAACACTGACCGCATTGTGGTGTAGTTGATTGCAGAGTTTTAATTTGTATTTAGATGTTCACTTGCCCTCAAGATTTGAGTTTGAGAAGAAAAGATAAATAGGCAAAAGGACGTGACTTCTCTTGGCGTATGTGAAATGTACGTACGTACAATACAAGCATTATTATCATTATTAGTGTATACGGTTTTGGCAGAAAACTTTTACTTTCTTCTTTGAAGAATAATGCATTCTACAAGCATCATATGTATCATACAAAGGATCTGTTGGACCTGTCCACGGAAAATTAAATCTGAAAGAGCAAAAAAGCAAAAAGCTCCGAGCACATAATATATACATAACTATCCGTATTGTATTTATATACCCCATATGATATTAGGATGTACTACATACATTTTGGTGGGTGTAAACTGTAATTAATCAATGTGAAACTTTATCATTTGTAATGAAAACCTAAAGGGTACACTCACTGTATAAGTAGTGTATATATGTAGATACGATATACACATAGATACTTACAATCAGTTCTCGATGAGACGGAAAATTAGTCGACCTGACAAGTCGAGAAAAAAATTAGACCTGTCCACAGATATCAGTATAAAACTCGCAAATCTTAAACCCCAATATTAGTGTGTACTAAATATTTTGCTCCGTGTCTTTTATGCATTATAAATTATAAGTTGGTAGCTTCTCATTTCTCGTTGCTTAATACTTAACATGTACTTACGTACAAACATACGCAGGTTGTTTGATCTTGTACGTACACGAGATAGGAAACAAATACCGTCTTTGTTCCCATCATTGGACAAACATTGAGATATCTACTTATAATCTATATCCTTCATGCTCTATCCTATGGGTATGCATATGTATATGTGTGATGCACGTATGTATGTAATCCCATTTCTTCCTTTGTCCAAAAAAAAGTAGGCTCAATGTTTTTGCAGGCGGAGAATTGAAGAAAACAAATAGTGGTAATATTGCGAGGAAACGAAAAATAATACAAACAAGATTAATAAGCCTTTACTTATTTTGGATACAATACATTGTACAAATCTCTGTATGAAATAAAAGGGAATGGAAGCTTTTGGACAAGAAAAATTGAGCTGTGTTCCCCGTCTCTTTTATTGTTCCATCGTCTTGACTTTAGTTGCACTATTTTTACTATGGCTTTTTGTTACGTTACATTGTAATAATAGTACATAGTACAATATACACATGGTGATGACGATATCAACGGAAAGAAACAACAATCGAAAGCGACCTCGTCAATTGGAGATGCAAGCTCAAACTAGAAAGAGCTGGAAAAACAATATTTCTTTGCAGCTGTTTCTTCAGAGGATAATCGAAAAGCTGCTCAAAATACCAGCATTTTTAGAGTTTACAAAGTAATGTGTACAAAACTAACAACAAACAAGACAAAGATGACTGCGTAGAAAACTACACAAGTCGTTTAGAAAACGAGGGATTAAATAACGATTGCATTGAAAACAGTGAAATCGTAATGGTCTAAGATCAGTTCTCGGCCTTTGGTTTGGTATTTCATTACAATTGTTGCTCAAGATTGAGTGTTGAAATGTAGCCCATGGGGAAACTGGGTTTAGATTTCGGTAGGGTACTTTTTATATAAGAAAATAACTTTGAATTTCAAATAATCAATTTGTCTACGCCACGACCGCTGCTCGTATTACAAATTACAAAGTTGTGGTGAGCCTTCAAAAGAAAGTGCTTTAACTATGTAGTTATTTCCTTTATCAGTTATACATCCGACATTCGACAGCAGTTCGCTAATTATTCAACTTTAACTGATGAAGAAAATTGTAGGCTTGACTAAAACTTGATCGGTTTACAAGAATACTGACAACTTACTGACTTGTGAGTACTGAGTTTTAAAACTGTATTCCCTCAATTTCAAATCTCCCTATCATTTTCAGCCCAACTGATTAGTATTCTGCAAGGCAGTCCGTAAGCCGTTTCTCGATTTTACAACGTAATAACTCTTTTTGTTGGAGATAGATAACACTACTAAATTTTTTTCGGGGAAAAACACCTAGAATTCAATTAAATACAATCATATTATAATAAACAGTAAAAAAGCCTTCAATTTCTATTAAAGCAACAAATAGGGGAAAGAAATATGGATAAGGCTACAATTGCATAAGCAACTCGTACACAAAAGCAAATCCTCCAATCGCCAATTCAATTTGATCAATAAGATGGCAAGTTAGATGACAAAAAATCCACTTCAAGTGAAAGTCCAAAGGAATCTATTTATTCGCATAAAATCACCTTATGATATTGGACTGGCTATTCTTATACTTGTACTCTTGTTATCAGTTATTGGTTCTCACGGTTATCATGTACACGATTGTTCGTCCCTTTTCCTTTTAAATCCCCCAAGTCACATTCTTATACGTTGACAATTAGTATTATGGTCGACTTATCTGAAATGGGTGGAAACTTAAGGTGAAACCACATTTACAATCTGAACTCTCAGCTCAACTCAAATTCAAAATCGACTCTGCAGTTCCAATCTACAATCTACAATAGATATACTTATACACATCTATATATACTTACACTCAGATGAAATCTTTAAGACTTGTCCACATGTACCCAGTAGACAATATAAAGAGCGTAAAGTTTTATAGTAACTGGGAAAAGATAGAGAGCGAGAGCGAGAGAGAGAGAGAGTAAGCCATGCGGAAAAAGGAAAATATCCACGTGCAACAAATCTCCACATTCTCATTGATTCATCCGCATTCTCCCACATATAAATACACACATTACACATACATAGATAGGGTATAAAGTCCTGGGGAATTGGTGACAAGGAGCGGAGAAAATCTGCGTGGATTTCAACATAAGCTCAGCAAAGCGTTCGCAATTCCATCCAAGATAGAGTTGTGTAGTCTGCAGTTGACTTCACATCCTATCTGTGTCCACACGTTAGGTGTACTGAGATACAAATACGTACGTATAAATATGTATGCATACATATTCACCACAAAATAAGATATGTAACTAATATGTGTAAGTGAATCGAAATTGAACACCGTAGAGGGTACATTGAAGTGTAAAGTGAAGAAAACCAGATTGACATGTATGAAGTATCTGTGTGTATTGGGAGACAGATAATACATATAAATTAAAGCATTTTCTCGTCTTATGGCAGCAACAACAAGCGTGAGAGGGAGTTCGGAAGCAAGGCAAAGAAACGTAATTGTGTGTGTGTGAGAGAGAGAGATAGAGAAGGACATCGACACTCTTCTTCACAAATTATCATTAAGATCCAATACATGTGGCAAAAATCAACACAGTAAACAAACAAACAATTGCTGGAGTTACAGTTGGATCCATGTAACTATGTATATACAATGTATATTGTATACATACTACAATACAATATAAGGGGGCCAGAAGAAGATTAAATGTAGATTTTCTCTCGTGTACTATCCAGTCTAAATGGAAAAAAGCCGTCTCATCCCACCTGCCTGTCATTCGTATGTTCTATCGATTTTCAATTCAATCTTGCTTTCTCTTTCTCCCTTCCTTTCCCAACATTAGAGAGAGAGAGAATGAAAGAGAGAAAGAGAGAGAGAGAGGGAGAGGAAAAGGGAAACCGGTAGAAAGCGAGAAGGGAAAGTACTCGTCGTAGATATGAAACAGACAGATTTTTATATCATGAGTTTTCCCTTTCTCTCACTAATATGTCTGCCTCGAGTATACATACAGTCTCGAGGCATTATTTTTCACGGATATACACCCATCCATACACATTACATATATCAACATGTCTGCTTCGTATATACAGTAGATAATGTGTGGGTATGTGTGTAGTGTGTATGCACATAGTCGTAGTAGTGATAGAGATGGTCTAAAGTCTAGGATCTACAATATCTACAGTTACAGTCAGGACAAAACTCCACAGTAGTCGTTATATTATGTATACCTACATACAAATAAATGCATCTATACATCAGTCGTACTCGTACCCCTACTCGTATAATAGTAATAATAATAATAGTACTGAGATACTGTAGTATATCGCATATAGTTGTAGATAGTTGTACAATCTTTTCTCTGTATAACTATTGTAGTATATGCGTACATAATATAGCATATCATAGAATATAAACTTTTTTCTACTTCTAATCTACCAACTTCTTTCACTCTCTCTCTCTGTCTCTCTTCCTCCCTCTCTCCATCTCTTTTGCGGCGAAAGACGGCCTGCTTGGGTGGCTTGGTTGGTGGGTACATATTACTTACACACTTGAGTTGAAACACACAAGAATTTTCTTTGAGGCCGAGCTTTTCTCTCTTTCTTTTTACTCTTTTTGCCTCCTTCCTCATTCTTGGGCTTCTTCCTATTCCTATTACTCTCACTACCAAACCAAGTCGAGCTCCAAACTCAAACTCCAACTACCACGATCACCACCACCACACACACACACACATACATAGACACACACTCACAACTACATTATTATACACGTACATATATTATTATACTTACAGATAGGATGGCCGACGACGGCGACTACTAGAGCTACTCTACTGCTATTACCATTGCGATTGCTACTACTATGCATATAGCATACTAGTATACTATACTATTACTGCTTTTGGTACTTTGGCACTTCCAACTCCAACTTGTATTCTCATACAGTGATACCACTGAGGGCTACTACTACCGAAACAAGCCAAACCAAACCAAACGATGCCAAGCCAGGCCAAACTAAACGATAGAATGAGTGAGGATGAGGATCGAGAGTAAAGTAGAGTATATGCAGTGGAGTAAAAGGGAAAAGAGCATGCATGCATATTATCCATCCATATTCACATTCACATTCAGCCATAGAGTATCTAACAGGGAGAGAAGGGGTGGGACTCACCAAGAACTGAGCAAGTCTAGAAACCCGGGATTTAGTTCGTTCACGGCTTTCAAACTACAAACTACACACTGAGCTGAGGGTTCAGTTCAGTTCGTTTCTCTCTCTGCTCTCTTTCAGTCCGCTGGCTGGCTTGGCTCTCTCTCATCTCGTACCTCGTACACACATCACACATTGAACATTGAACATATAACGTTGAGCACTCTCTCTCCTTCTGGTTGGCTCGATCCGCCGTTGCTGCTCTCACATTTCAGATTCAGATTCAAGTTTATAGATATCTTGGTCCAAGAGTTGAAATCGTCGCACTGAACATAACATTATATATTATTCTCCTCCACTTCCAGTTCTTCAGTCTCGAGTCGTCTGCCCCTCTCTCTCCATATACAGACAGTTTGTCCGTCGTTTTCTTCCTCTACATACTCGTCGTCCTTTTTCTTCTTCGTCTTCTTCTTCCTGTTCCTCTGGCTCTTGCTCTTCGTTTAATATATTGCAATTGTGTGCTCAATCCTGCTCTTGGATTGTGCAAAAACCTTAAAACTTGTTCGTTTTCCTTGTATCTATTTCCAATTCTCATCTGATTCTATATCGTATCTACTATCTACCCAGAAGAATTGTGCAGAGTGCATGGAATTTTTGTTGAAACGTACTGTTGACATAAGACGTTACATACATTGTAGAAGGTCGTGTAAAAATTGGGAGAAATATCAATAATCTAATTTAAATACAAAGAGACGAAGAAATACTTAGAATACTATCTTTTTATCGACAAACATTTGGTGCATTGTATGTATATTTGCATTCCCTTATGGTCCAAAAACATAGACTTCAAGCTCCGTGTGCAAATAAAAGAAAAATATTCATATTCATACATTGTAAATAAAAAAGCATTCAAATCAGATTCGAATTTAACTTTAAACTCAAAGTCACAATTTGTCTGTAGCAAGTAAAAGAAAAGTAAAATAAAAGTTTTGCAGTTCCAAGTTTCGAATAAATTTCCAAAAGATCAAGAATATAAGCTCCTCAGCCAGATTTCCAATATCAAAACCGAAATCAACAGCAATGGTAATTCTAATCTGAAAGCAACATTGACTTTGAAGTTCGAGGTTTCTATCTTGTTCCAGTTTCAAGTGGTTTCAACTTCTTTAACACGTTATATGGTACAGTTTAATCAACTTGCATAAAAGCACGGGAACTTTAATCATTTGGCCGCAGCATATTTGCTTTACACACCAAACTTAAAAGCCGGCGACAATAACAGCAAAAACAAAAAACAACAACAACACAGACGGGGATCAACAAGGAAACTAGTTGGTAAGTTCTTGAGACTTTGCTGTGTATACTGTATAATACTTGTCATTTTACGTTTTGTTTGTTTTTCTCAAACTATCGATTGGCACTCTGATTCAGCCTTAAAATGAAACTATGTATACACTTACAATTTCAACTTTTGAGTTTTAATACTTCAAAGTTTTGATTCTCATTTACAGTCGGTCATTGTATAATATTATTTAATCTCATATTATCACATTTTGTTACATAAGATTGTACCTAGTTCGTAGGCAATAGGCAAAAGACAGACTTGCTTTCTTTTTAGGCTTTCGTTTTCCATTGAATGAGACCTAAGGCTCATCATCATTGTTACATTATTAATAGAAACACCACGAGTATGTATCACACAGTTAGTATATGAAAAAAATGAAGTAATATGAAATTGGGCCTGGTGATAATTAGATCTGTCAAGCCTGAACTGACATTTTCATGACAAAGGTAGAAAAGGCGAAATTGAAAAGAGTGCGAAGGTGTTTCAAATCTCATTCTCGCATCATCATAAGCATAAGCATCATAGAATATAATTTATTGAATCACATAACATTACCCATCTTTTAAACTACAGTGTTACCTGTTAACACAAGAAGCATGAAATATGAAATATGGCAAAAAATTGATGGTAAAAAGCATGTACGTCTGCCAGTTACACTTCATTTCATCATTGTGTCTACGTTAAATATTTATAAATCTCGTACATGTGTCAGTATGCTTACGTCTATTTTTGTTTGTCCCATATCATTCTAGGAAGTAACCATCAGCACACGTTTATTTTATTTTCCTTCTTGGGATGTATTTTCATTTCTAGGTACTTTCAGAGTTCTTTACCTTGGTTTTCTGTGAAATTTGAACTACTTGTCATTGCTGTATCTGTATTATCATCGTGTAGAAGACATGTCTATCCTTTTTTACTTCTAATGATAATATTATCATTATTATCATTACTTTTTCGTTATGCCGTGAAATTTTGTCTATTCCCTCAGCGTCACTTTCTCTTCGTTTCCATTTTGATGTCTCACTTTCGCTCATTTCATTTCATTTCAGTTCAGTTCCGATCATATCAGATCATTTCAGGCTTTGATGAGTACAAAGTTGTATGCTGTGTGCTGTGTATACATTTCTATTGACGATGAAGATAGAGACCAGCTGACGTCCCAGAACTCGACAATTTCATCCTTCATTCCTACCTTATTCGAGATACAATCTCCATCTCCATCTCTGATACATATTATTATGTATTAACTAATATTTTTTCGATCAAAAGCATACATACATACACAACGTGCTTACAAAACAAAATACACACAAAAACCTCAAGACAATTTGGTGTTGGAGGATGATGTGAGAATGGAGACGGCACAAGTGTAGACATATCAGATCATATACATTGAAGCACATCTGGATTCCAGTTTCATTTCCAACAGTCTTGAAACTTACACATGTTGGTGATACGCAAGGATGTGAATTGAAGCTACATGTTACATGTTATGCTTTGAAGAGTTGAGATAGAGGTTCTATAGCTGAGGAGCAGATGAGGAAAAAATGTGTAGTAATAATATGAGGACAACTTGTCGTGCAACAGATCTGTCAACCCTGTAGAAAAATTCTCAATCTTTGTCGTTTCCTCCGTTCTTCTTCTTCTACTTTTTCTGGCGAAATTCCTTTATACTTTTATTTCGGTGGAAATTCTTAAAATAGTTTCGACAAATCAAATATTCGATATTGATAGTTCGATATACATGCATATACATACGTAGGTGGTGTTCACAATGCAATGCAGACACACATACTCACGGCTTACGTGTCTTTTTCTATCTGTTTTCCTTTGTTCACTACAATATTATTATATAATGGAATATGAATTCAATATCGACGCAAATCAACTAGCTATCTATCTGGCTAGTCAGTCCATAATAATATAGTATGTAATATAGCATTACATAACACAAGTTGTATGCAGTACAGTGTGTCATGATGATATATGTACATAATAATATTAATATTAGGTATGTTATGTATTATGTACTAAAGCTATTGTCAACTATGCACTTTGTATGTAGTATGTATGTATGAGCTCACTGGACACGACTCTGGACAATTGTCCATTTGTACACCATTCAACGTTTTCGACATTGTATATTACCTCTATCTGTATCTGTACATTGTGTGATCATACGAGGACGAACACGATCCGATCGTGACAACGCCAAATCGAGCGACGACCAAGTCGGACTTTTTTCTCCCCGTGTACCTACATAATATGTGTAGTTGTCGCCGATGGAATGGAATGAAATGGAAGTTAGATGTCGAATGGATCGATCTATAAGATGAGGGGCATTTCATAAATCGGGCAACTTTGAAAATTTCATTTCCTCATTCTATTGATTTATATATTATGATGGAAACGGAGAAAAGAAGGAAGAGGAAAAGACGAACACGGTGAAAAAGTTTCGTTTGTCGTGTAGGAGTAAGAAGAGGAGGATCCAGAGAGAAAGAAAAAGGACAAGAAAAATGTCACGGAGAAAAATAATATCGAACGAAAAGGATGTTCAACGTATATAATTTAAGGGAGGCAGAAAGAAGACACTGATTTCTTTCTCTTCTATCTGTGCCCCCTTCATTTTTCCTCCTAATAATAATATTATTATTGTCATTACTTTTACTTCTTTCACCAATAATATTATTTTTTTGAGAAATCAGCATTACATTATCTTTCCCCCCCGGACATTGATTTTACTCATTTTTTTCTCAATTCTCTCTCGCGCATTCGAGTTTGAATTTATGAAGCGAAAGTTTTTTTATCAATTATTGTCTACTTAATTTTTATTATCCGTCAATATAATTGTTTTGTTTCAATTACTTACATAAGTTTTATTAATTAATAACGGTTATTGGTTGGAAAATGAAGGTGATAAACCTTTTTCAACGTCTTTGTAAATCAATCGGTGTTTAACGTTCCTATTGAAAGTATGCAGTATTGTTATTATAATATAATATTAGTATATTAACCGTGCAGCACAGGAAAACGAAAACCGTTTGGAGTTTGGAGTCTTGACAGTTGACAGTTCAAAATAATAATAAATTATTATACTAATTAAGTATGATATTTTATACAGTATGTAAGTAAATGAATAATGAGCTAGTACAGTGAGTGACAATAATGTTTTTGTAAATTGTGTACTTGTTTAGATTTAAATATTTTGTGCCTCGTACTGATACAAATATTATATTACATACAGAAAAGCTGCCGTGTTTTTGTTTTCTATTTGTCGGAAGATACTTTATGATTTCATTATCTAATCTTGTTCCTAATCTGAAAGGTTATGAACAAACCATTATTTGGACCATTATTTGGATACGAGCTTTCAAACTAGAGCGTGGCGTTTATTATATTATTATACGGTGTGGAATTTTCTAGCACGCTCCTCTTTGGTTAATTGGAATTGAAAGACTTGCACCTCGTTTAGTAAGGATAATCATATCAAATACCATGTAAGTTTTTTCTTTTACTATTTCCTTCAATTTTTTTAAATACTGATTGTGAGATCATCTTTGTTCTTGTTTAATATACAAATCGACAGTTTAATGTCGGTAAAAACAGCATGTTCTAGTAAAATAATTGTAGAGCTTACTGCAAGCAGTGCCACTGTCCTGGATAACCTGCAAAAAATTGCAGTAAGGTCTACAATTTCATATTTTTATTGTGTGGAAAGAGCTAAAATATTAGGAATATATTGTTTAAAAGGGGTTTGTATCGTATTATGTCATGTATGATGTTACTATGAGTAGCATTATATTTTACATTCTTCATTTCATTCTTCATGTATGCAGGTAATTAACTTGATTCGTTCCGCTATATGCCTGACGTTTATTTTTTCTCACACTCTCTCCTACACAAAGAGTCTTTAGACCTCTGATCATTAACATTATTATAACACCAAATACCAAATAGCTGGAACACTGGAACGGCATGTTCCAGTGTAGTATATGAGTAGAAAGCTTTTCAGAAAGCTAAAAGTTGTAGCAATATCCGATAGCTATTACAAATGTAGGTAATTTGTATTACATACCCAGATATTTTGTGTTATCCATAATAACATGATATAATGTGTAATAGAGACATGTGAACTTGTACATATGATGTGTTTAAGCATCTTGTGAGGGACTTGAAAGATCATCCAGCGACATATGTATGCAGTATGCATATATGCGCATGTGTATGCCTGGAAAATTAGTTTCATTAATTATTCATCATAATCATTTACTCCTAGTGCATTAATCATGAATTCAAAAGCATTTAATACTCTACCTCATGAGCTTTGTTGTTCATCATATATGATGCAGAACTCCTACAACTCATTCTTGCTTTTAAAAACATCTGCAATATTCTCCCTTCTAAAGTTTGAAGCCATGTATCTGGCAGTGGCTCCTTTTTATAGCAACAGAGCGCTGCTACTTCATGAAATACTAATCATCCTACTGAGACGCTCTCTCAATATTATTAAAAAGGAGGCCATGTTATTAATTGCAAAATCAACTTTTGCCTATAACTGCACTTTAATTGCTCCACCCTGATACTTTTATGTAGTACATATACATATGTACAATATTTACATACACACAAAACGAGCAAGCTATTATTATATTACATAATATTACATATTATTATTATGTTTGAGCTTGCTACAAAATCGGAAGCTACGGATTCAAGCAACACAGTTGCTGGCCCATTCATCTTGGACAAACCTTTAATTCGTAGACGTGCTACTATGTTATAATTATAATAATTATTATTTATTATACCATTAGGTAACGTGTGAAGCACTAATTTGTCTACTTACTAATAATAATAGTAGATTACTATATCATGAGCAAGTTGTTGCTCCCATCAAATCGATTTGATTTGCTGTATGCTGAGTTTAGTATGTGTTATGTGTGTGTATTAGTATATTGTGGAGGTATATTATGTACAATAATGTACATAACTAGTGGAGAATGTTCAAAACATCTGTTTGCCTATTACAACATCTATCTATTCGCACACACGCATAATCACAAAACAGAGTGTACACAAATCCGACGTTTTGATGATTACTTTTGAATATTTTCAAAACATGGAGAGTGGAAGGGCTTGTGAGAGCGGAATTTGCATAGTATTATATTACAACTACTACAAACTGCCGATATGTATAGTATTATTGAGTATTATGTAGAACCGAGGTTTCGTACTCAGCATTAGTTCACCACTCTTATGTGTATAAAATGCAACCACAAATAGAATAGCCAATACCATAAGTCAGACTACTAGAATAGAATAGGCGGATAAGCTGCATATTTATATCAACCTCTTCAGTTCATGTAATGAATCAAGGGAGAAAATAAATATGCTCGGTGAATGAACACTCAGAATCCTTTTAACCAGCCAGACAGTCTCATATAACTGTTATGTTATTACATATTATTCATAATAATAAATGAGTGTGTATTGGACATGCATACTTTTAAAATGAAAATTATTTCTGTCATTCACGCACATATACATACTGTATACTGCATATATTCAGTGTTATATAGAGTTGAAAAATATAGAAGGGTTTTGCCAGTTCCTTGAAATTCGACAGCCGCCTCCTTCCTCGTTGCTGTTGTTAATGAGTTTTGAGAAACGGAAGATCAAAGTTGTAGCCATTTCAAGGTTTAAAACCAAATTAAAATTCGGGTTCAAGTAGATTTACAACATTAAAGTCAAAATCATAACATGAATAATTTCTTTGTCTTTGATGTTACTCTGTCTGTGTCAACACGTCCACTAATATTTTGTATCCAAAAGTACCTCATATGGAGTAAACTTAATCGCGATATTATTATAAGCTAAATAAGACGAATTTCCAAGGAATAGTTGAAAAATAGCATTAGCGTGCGGAGTGTTGAATGTAATCGTATTCACATGAGATATCATGAAATATGAAAATGGTTAATAAACCAACATAATGGCTTCATTTTCAGAAATCATTTATTTTTATAACTTTTTTTTATTTTTCATAATACGTTCTTGGTTCTTGTGTATAGTTGTGAAGTAATGCCTTGGATTAATTAAAGAACATGCTTTGAGAGTCGAAATAAGGAGATTTGTTTTTTGTTGTTGAGGGTCATTCTTATGTTAACGAGGCGGAAATTACTTACCATGGCTTAAATTTACTTCCACGGGTACACATAGCTCGACTTGTAGAAATTCATTTTCCCATGGTAGATACTCGCCGATTAGAATTTCTTCTGCGAGTATTTCTGTCTAAATAGAAATCAAACACCAAAAGTAACTCTAAGACGCCTTTCACCTTGGTATACACAATCTTTTCCTGGTTAGCATTTTCCATCGCATGATTTTAATTATTACGAGTGTACTTTCAGCTTACTTACCTACTGTTTATTTTCAGCCTTAGGGATATTTCAAAATAATTCCATGATATATCATCATAACCTATATATGGAAATTCTGTAATCATCTATCATTTCTAACATTTATTTTATTTTGTTTTCCATCTACGTAGAACATATAGAAACATTAAAAACAAAAACATATGGTCATGCTTTTACACGCGCTCCAGTCATCATCATCCATCTACTGCATTTGTACGCTATCGAGTATTGTTTTGTTATCCATTTTCTCCTCCTGCAAATGTTTTTAATGAGGTTACCTTTTTCACGTCATTTTCTTGTTTCTATTTTACACTGAATACTGTAAACAGCATTCGGTATTCTGTATGGCATTACAAATTACACACGGGCGAATATATATCCATGCATACACACGTAATTAATGGAATTAATTAAATTAGAGGCGTGTTAAATAACACTACTCTGCTGCTTGTTGCTCTTCGTCATGCACAGGTTGAGCAAGTTTCACTTTCAATTTTATACAGTGTCAAAAACTGGCTCTGAAAACTGTAAACACTTCAATTGGTTTCAGGTGAAATGTGAAACGGGAAATAAGCAATTTTGAGTTTCTAGCTTCAGTATAATATTAATCACGTATTTCGTTTTTATGTTTCCAATTTCAAACAAACATACTTTTTATTTATGTTAACAAACAGGGAACTACAGTAATATTCTTTTGAACTTCCAAGTCATCATAAAGCACGTAACACAGTATTTGTATGTATATGATATAACACGTTACCTACACATACATATATCTTAGAACTGGCTCAAAGTGGATGAGTGTAGAGTTGAAAAAACCTTAAGCAAACAACGTTCCTCGATATCAATTTATAATACCAAGGAGTAATTAACTACTTAATTATTTGTTGGAGGAAAAAACTCGAGGTAAACATCACACTACGGTGTTTATGGGATATTAGTAGTTTGAAGAAAATTAATACTCGTATACTGTCTCTATCTCTCTCTCTCTATCCTCTTTTCTCCAGACTCCCACTCCACTGTAGTACTTGTAATCTATCTCGCTTGTTTATACAAGGAGTTTGATTTGCAATTCACTCCATGTTCCGTGTTCATTCATGGTATTATGGTAGTTTTTGAAATTACCAAGAATCCACATGGATCAAATAATTACCTGTATACTGTAAGAGCTACTTTTACAGTACTAGTATACTATACAGTACAACAGGCAATATAATAAAATTAGTAGCGTGTAATACCAAACGTCCTATTATACAAAATACTTGGACTTGCACAACTATGTAATTGTAAAATATATTATGTTTGACATGATTAGAGCTAACGTGTGCGCGTTCCAAGTTTTTAGCGTGAGGCAACAAAAACAGAATTCTTATTCAAAATTCTGAAAAACAGGAATACATATTACATGTGTTATAAGTGTACTGTGTGTAGGTGAAACTTCTTTCTAATGTTTAGCGTGGAGTAGATATATGTGAAATAAAACTAGGTGGATAATGGATAGTGACATCATGCAACTCATGTACATGCTTCCACAGTCATAATTGACAATCATTTTGCTGAGCAGACTGGAAATAAACGAGATGGCGAGAAATTGAGAGGGAAGTATGCAGAGAAAAGAGAGAGAGAGAGAGAGGAGCTAGAGAAATAGATGAGCGTGACACACACGATGAAGAATTAAAGAAAGAAAGAGAGAGAGAGAGAGAATGGGTTGTTCATCCTAATTTGTGCGGGTATAGTTGAGTATATTTACTTGATAGGAGTATACACACACATAGTTGTAGTAAAGGTGAAAGTTCGAGTACTATTTACATTGTCTTTCTTTACAGCTTATCTATATGTATATATATGCATGCTAAACTTGCATAACCATAAGTACACATTACACGTGCATGATGCACAGCATATTTGATGTTGTTAAGTATAGGGTACATAGAAAAAGAAAAGGAGCAAAACTATCTCATTCTCCAACGTTGGAAGAGAGCAAAAGAGAAAGCGATAAAAGCGGAAAAAATGAGCTGATGAGGGTTTAAAAAGCTGAGGGCGCCGTGTCTACACTTATTTTACTATCCAAAACGATAATGGATCATGGACGGATGAGGTGTAGACAGGAAAGACAGGGCCGAGAGAAAAAAACAGAGAAAAAATGAGAGATGACAAGGAATGTTGGGAAGCGGAAGCTAATTCGCAGTGAAAGTATTTTATATCCTTGTATGTATATATATGTAATACTTACACACGTTTCATTGATCGATGGAGTAGGAGGAGAAGTCTTGCAAAAAAAATCTCAATTTCACTAGGGAATTAAACTAACGACGACTTTGTTGCATAATGTTAGTGCAGCTTGACTCTCCTCCATTTCTTTTCCATCTTCGACACTAGCACACACATGCAAGATACAACATGACGCTGATGTGCATACATAAAACATGGAAAATTTCAGAAAGCACAAAAGTACACAACACACACATTTCTACACCATGTTCCAAATGCCTTCGAGTAATATATTGTTTTGTATGAATATATTGTGTAAGCATGTATACAGATAAGTAAGTATAAAAGTGTCAGCGGAGTGAGTAGTGTACATAAGAACTCTACTTATATATATGTGCAATGTAGATACAGCACAGACTGAACATTGGACTTGTTATCCAGCGTCTTCTTATGCATGGCTATGTATGGACATGGGACGATACAGAGGGCAGAGCTAAACTAACGAAATGCACACACATATCCGAATTTCGGAGAAATCTACAATGTGTGTGCCTGTGCAGTGTCACTCGGGTTTATATGGAGGAAGAGTGTCGGACCGGAATCAGAGTCGTATTCCTAGTCGTGTACGTACATAGAGCTGTATTCACAATCGTCTGCTTCGTATTCGCATTCGCATTTGTATTTGTACATGGTTCAGAGTACAGTCAAAAAAACTGGAACAAAAAAAGTAGTACAATTTGTTCTAATATATTGTACACATAAATGCATATTTATCTGCACACATGGACGATAAAGTAAACTACACATATATATGTACAATGTACATGTATGCATTTTTCTAAGTAGATTGTAATATGTTGTGTACAGCAGTACACTATACATCTGTCTACGTTCTACATTTTACATATCTATTTACCATACAATTGTCCTCCTTTTGACCGGCTGATATATGATAATATAATATATAATATAAAGTAGAATGCATACAACTTACAGTTACCAGCGGTTCACGGTGAAGTTTCTTCATCTTTTTTCTTCCTTCTTCATTATACATAGAAGGGGCATAGAAAAGGGGCATGGAAAAGGAAGAGAAAAAATTTTGCTTGTTTTTCCACTCGTTTTATTATTATTCCTTTCTTCTTGATCATCCTCGTTTCTTCTTTTCATGCTCTGTGTTCAGTGTTCATGATGTGCTTCATTGCCGCGTCCGTGTTTTCCACCATTTTGCTCTCACACTCTCCTTCTCTTCCTGTTCAGCCGGTGCTAGGCACGCAATCAAAGGGCCCTAAAGCAAACAGACATTACAAACTGACGGAATGTGGATGTGAATGAGAATTGTGGATCTCTCTCTCTCTCTCTCACTTTATTCTGACTAGTTGGATGGCTGGTGAAATTTTTTATAGGGCTTGACATATGTACCGTTTATTTCTCGTCCACATTATAAAACATACCAGCAGTTTGTAGTAAAAATAATAAGACTTGTTCTCAAAACGAGGGGAGCTATTTATGTATGCGTTTTATATATATATTATGGTACACATGAAGAATAATGTACGGAACTACACAGACATAAATATACGACGAAATAAGATAGAGTCAAAGCAAGCAAGTTATTTTTCTTCGAAAGTTGTAGGTACTAGTTTTACTTGCAAGAGCGCATTTCAAAGCAGTACAATGGAAGAAAAACAAGAGAGAGAGAGAGAGCAATAGAGAGCGAGCAAGAGTGAGACAAGGCCAGAAAAGAAAGGGAAAGCCGACCAGATAGGAACGACAAAGTTTTGTCTTTGTGTGGCCAGAAACGACAAGGACGGCGAACTCCAGACAAGAATATATAGTGATACACTGAATGTATGTACGTATGTGTAACATGTAAGTATGGGATGCACAATAGATATTGTAGACCCATAATCTGTAAGTGTGTGAAAGGAGACTAGAAATTGTCTACAAGACTGCTCATATACGCAAATGTATGTATATACTGTATACAGTTTATATACATACATACTGAACGACCACGAGAAACTAGCTTAAACCTAAACTCTAAACTATCAGTTAGCAGCAAACACTGGCACAAACATTGGCAGACCAACTTTTTGTACACTCGCCCGCTTCCTCAGTCACTCACTTGCTCCAAAGACTTTAGCTTGGCTTGGCTTGGTTTGTTTGGGCTTGGGTCGCAAAGCAAGAGATATAGGGAAAGAACAAAAACTTGACAAAGTTTTGTTTGTAATTCTTCCGTGTGGTTTGGTATTTTAACCCAAAGAGTTTATCCCCCCATAAATAGGCTTAAGTAATGATATTTTAATGAGCACCGTCTCACTCTCGTCGGTGTGCTTGATATATATATATGTACGTACGTATGTTTATAAATGTGTCGGCTATTTTCTAGCTACTTGTGTCATTCTCTCTCCCGGCCCCAATTCCAAATTGTACAAATTGTGCCATGGGAAAGTTACTTACCTACCTTTTCCCGGTATCAATTCTCAATTGAGAATTGGAATTTGAGTTAGAGTGCATGTGAGTTGAACTGCTGCGTTTCTCCTATAGTGTGATAAGAACGAAGTAACGAATGTCGTAAAACTAACAAGGGCCGTATAATAGTGGAGATGTCTGGAATACGGATTGAGCGATGGGAACGTTGAGGACGAAGGAACAGTATGCTATACTACATAAGTGCTAAAGTAAATAGGGAGAAGCCAGGGGTGAAAGTTAAAGGGAAAGAAAAACAAGCGGCGGGAATACGTGGCTTCCATTCTAATTCCTAAAATGTACCAAGTAAATGTATACACATTATATAAGTGCGAGGCACAGTAATTATTGATGAAAACTTTTTGGGCAGGTCTGGCAACAATAAAATTTTGAAAATGGCGAGGGAGTAAATAAGACTATACAAAATGCAAACAAAAACAACAAATTTTCTGTTGGAAAGTTCACAGATGAGACATGATAATGTTAAGGTAACATTAGCATAAAAGTTTTCGTGGGGAAAAAGCTCTTTGCTTTTTCTAAAATTCTCCAGCTTTGTGGCAACAAAGGAAAAAGACGAGGGTTTAAGTGTGTAATTTTATTCTCCTCTTCTTCATAAATATTATTCGTTTCTCCATCCATCTAAGGACAATGATAACTATATTTTGTGGGGCGAGTCAGACTCCTCGTAGTGATTTCATTCATTAGAATACATAATCCCATTATTCTCCCTGAGTGACATTTGCCACCACAAGACCACTTCTCGTCTTTGTCTTTGTATGTGTAAACGAGCATGTAAACAGATTCAAAAACCCTGTTTGAGTCACAACTTGTCGTGTTCATTGTTCACTTCCATGTTTTTATGTGTATATACATCTTCTTAAATATATGGTGTCTGATATCATGGAATATGTAGTTATCTAGAATTTTGTGTCACAGTCACATACAATGGTGAGCAGCAGTTTAGTCTGTGAATGCACCATCATCTTCATCATATACATGCATAGATGTAACTGCAACCAGGACAGGGACAAGAGCAAGAACCACAAGTAGACAGAGTATAAGACTGGCAGTCTCTAATCGCAAGTCAGATGTAAGACTAGAACCAAAACTAGAGATAGCAAAAAGGGAAAGGAGAGAGAGAGAGAGATAGAGAGAGGACAAAAAACTCCGACAAAGTCAAAGTCAAAGAAATTGAGTGACACACACAATCTAATCCGCACTCTTTATACTCTTTACTTTAGTTTTACTCCCTGTCCTCCTCCTTCTCCTCGTTTCTCTTGTCTTTCCTCCAGCATAAAATTAAAAACAGGAGTCGAGAGTTTTGGAACTTTTTAACTTTCCCTCTTCTCTTGACTCTTCAATTTCACTTGAATGACAGCATGCTTCCTCAGCTCATCGCGCTGGTTATATGCCTGTTCGTTTACTTTTGTTCCATAACTTTTATTTTATAGTTCTATACTTCCATTTTTAGCTTACGTATAGACAAAACAAATGTTATCTGATAAAGAGATTATAAGTGTAAACATGGACTCCCATCATACTTAGATATTAGATATTTTTCAATTTACGGCGTGTGCGTGATATGATGAGAAATAGATGATCGAGAAAAGGAGATGTAAGTATACTTTGTAGGATGCTGAGAAATTCCAAAAATTCCACAATTTTTGATTAAATATCTCATCTTTGAGTTTTGAACAACTTCAAAGACGTTGAAAACCCCTTTGAATCGTTATACCAGGAACATACTGAAATCAAAAGTGGTTGCTCCGTCTTTTCGGTCTTCCGTCCCACGTACATCTATAGATGTATGTATAATGTATATCTATCCAAATATCTGTATAACATGCATTATACATATGTGTATTTGGGGAAGATGGTAGTGAAGAGTAGTTGAGTTGAGTATAAAGTATTTCTTTGAATTGGACTTTTCTGGTCGTTGTAGTAGAAGAGAGATAAAATTAAAATAGTCGGATGACATTTTCTTTATCTTTGGCCCTTTAATAATATGTGTGTATTACTTACGTGCATGTGAGGAAAGGCTCAAAGGAAAACTTCCAAATCCAAAAGCCACAATTTCCAAATATAACCCGAGCCAAACGAGCGTACCAAAGTGTGTACATGTATAGAGAAAAGAGACAGGGAAGATCCAACATGGTGAAGAGATTTCTATCCAAGATTTCTCTCATCACATACACATTTTTTCTCCTAATACAATCCACAATTCCAAAGAAAATATTTGTGTCTGGCGGGCTTTTTTTATCTATGTACATATATGGACGGATTTCTATGTCTTTCCACTTTACTGACTTGACACACAGTCCGCACTCACAGTGTACAGTGTACATAGTGAGCAGTCTGGCCCTAGTCATGTATAGTTATGGTTTGGTTTGGTTTAGTTTGGCTTGACTTGGCCTGCCTTGGCCTGGCATAACATGGTCTCGTCTGGTTTTGGATAAAGTGAGAGATGGTTTGAAGAATGAGCCAGGGACATGGCATGACATTTGACAGATGAATTTATGGGAGATTATCCACAGCCGTTGTCGCGATAAAACGAAATGAAATCCAAATCGCAGGGACGCTGGGGAAAACTTGAGAGTTTCACCAGTCACCATGGACGACGACAACGACACTTTTTCCACGTTTTACTTCAACTTCCTCTCCTCTGTTCCCCTGCTCCGCTCAAATGGGACAGGCACATTTCACAATTCTGATTTAAATCTCGAAGATTGGGATAGCCTTTGGACATGGACCTTGCCTTGGAAATTTAGACTGAAATTTTGGGACGCGAGTGGAAAACGTTCCGCTTGAATTTCCGTTTGGAAGTCTAATTCCAATTTTTCATTGGGCTTTATATACAGTTCTATAACCTTTCCCTTGTACTGTTTATTCATAAGGGAAAGGAACCTTTATTATAGTGGAATATTATGTATGTGTTATACATGTGCAATGAAAAAGACAAAGATGTCTCGTCTCTGCTCCACTTTCACACTTTCAAACTAAAAATGTCAAAAACGTTGGGGTTCCCACACAAAGAGGACCATCATCCAGAAATAAATGGCGCGTCGATAGCGAACAAAGTTGAATTCAAAGCGGTGAAAAAGCAAAAGACCGTAATACTTCTGTATGTGTCTGTATGTGCATAATGTAGCATGATACGAGATGAATTTAAAAGCGGGGGGTGAATTGAAAATAGCGATGACAACCATAATTGAAAGGGCGACAGTTTACAGAAAAAACTATCGTCAAAGCAAAGCAAAGCAATGACAAGGACGAGGGTCTTTAATCAAGGCAAGTAAAACACTGAGAGGATGAGATGGGATAATAACTAAACGGAGACAAAAACGTAATAACAAGGACAAAAAACAAAAACAGTATAATTTACACAATACAAAAGATAGGAAGATACAAAGTTTTTGCACCGAGAAAAAAAAACGCCAGAGCAAACATATAAACAACAAAGACTGGGTTCACATGACATGGCAAACTAAACCTTTAAAACTAAAACCAAAGCCTGGGTAAAGCGGAGGCCGGGGAGTTGGTGTTGAGAGTTGAGCTGTGAGCGAAACACACAACACACATAATATGTATATGAAATTGAGAGAAAGAGAGAGAAAGTGAGAGAGAAAAGTAGGAAATGATGACAACACAATGAAGGAAAAGAGAGAAAATTAAATCTTATCGATCGTCTGAAAGAACTCAAGCTGGTGAAAGAGAGATTGCTATTCACACACAATCACCAATGTGTTTTTCTCCTAGTCTACATATGTACGTCTTTCCCTTCTCATCTCCTTCATGGTCTCGCTCCTTTTCCTGGAAATTTACTTGTCAATTATTTAACATGAACCTGGAGAGAAAGAGAGAGAGAGAGAGGTAGAAAGCTAGAGAGAAAGAGGGAGGGAAAAGAATAGGAATGGATTTACCGGATCTGGACCCCTCCAGCAATTTTTGTCGTGTAGTCAACTTGATTAGAGGGAAAGGAAAATAGACAAACATGTTTAACTCATCCCTTTCCTTATCCTTATCTCCATTGTCATCCTCCTCCGCGTGGCCCTAAAAACCACACGCGATAAAATTTCTACAAATAAACGAGAATCTCCTGCTCCATTGAGAGTAACTACCTACATGTACTTTCATGAGTTACGCTTTTAAAATATTCAAGGTAGATGAAAAAAAATCCCCCGGCTTTACCCACCTGAACTTTTGCCATCTCAACATTATTCTGATCGGCAATAGAATTGTCATCATCCTTAGGTGCTATCATTATTATTATTATCCATCCCACTCGCATTCAAATCCTTATACTTTGTCCTCAAATCCCACGGCATTGTTTCACTTTTATCATCATTATGGATGCATGTATAATATATAATATAAGAGGCGCTCGTAATTTTATCCTGAAAATATATAATATTAGCATGCGGTGTAATAATCCCTGCATATTATGTATTGCACAAGGGTACTAGACTGTGTACTTAAATTTTTATTTCATTATTTATACTCCTTTCATTTACATGAAGTGAAGGTAGGCAGTATTTTATTGAAAAGCTAAAGAAGAAGTCTTTATTGGAAACTCTCGCTTATTGTTTTCCAAGAAGCATTATTTCAATTTTAAACTGTATTTTAACTGTGTAGTAGCAAAAAGGGAAGAAATAAGTGCGGAAATTTGCATGAATCACCAACGTGAATTTACAGTCTATTTAATGGATTAGGCTGTAAAATAATAATATGGGTATGAAATGCTGTCAGAAATCAATGTTACCGCTTTGCCGATTGTTTCTGCATTGGACACGACTGACTGGTGATGGTTTCTTTTTTGTTGTTTACTCACAAAAACAGCTCTGGCCGTAACGTTGTAGCTAGATTGATGCTTAGCAACTTGATATGATTTTTTTCGATTGCAATGTTCTCATTTCTACGTAAAAAATGTATGTTACTCCTGCTTTCAACTTAACTGCACACTCCAGTTTATGCCCTCTGTAATATATGGGCTCTTTTTTATATCATATTAGTATGTATACAAGTTTATTCTTCCTATACTTGTGCCAGTTCTCGTGATTGGACTGGAGCTTTTAAACTTGGAACTAGGATATAATTTCCTCCTGTGTTAATGCATGCATGATATGTATTTTATATGTATGTGTGGCGGGGATGTTGATGGTGATAGTGATATTGGTGATAGTAACTACATGTGAGAGTTTGTACTTTGCACTGTATATATATATGCACTGTATTATTCTATTTCGCATCGGACAAAAAGTAAAATAAAAGTAAAAGTGGGAGAAGTGCTGTGTACCAATACAATGCTATCATCCTCCAGTATAAAACAAAGTGAGGAGCAATAAAACACTGTAATAAAAATAAAGACCCGAAGGATTCTCTGGGAAATTAAATTTTCTCAACTTTTGTCCAACTGTCTCTCTCACTCGTTCTCTGTTTCTCATCTCGTACCATGTTTTTGTATGTACGTGCAGTGCACATTGTACATTGTACACGGTACATGGATACATAGGTGAGCTTCATCTGTGTATGATGTAGAACGAAATGAAACGGTCGCGAGTTTTGTCGGTTTTCATGATTCACTAAAGTGAACAAAGGTGGGCTGGTGACTTGGAGACAAGGAGAAACTTGGAGACGGAGAGAAAAAGAGAGGGAGAGCGAGATAGAGACGAGCATGGTGACGGAAAGAGAAGAAACGGACCAAGGAAAAAAGAGAACGCATTTAATTAAATAGTCTTTTTTGTCTTTCATCCCATTTTTTCTCATTTCATCTCACTCTGGGGAAAGTGAGGAGGAGAAGAAGAACGTCGAAAAAGTAAAAGTAGATATCTCGTTGTACCGTGGTAACGGAGACAATGTATTGTATTTTGTATTGTATCGTATTGTATTGTCTCTCCTTGTATATTGTGAGTTGTGTGAGCGGAGCGACGAGGCAGAGAGACAAGACAAGTAAAATAATGTCAACTATCCCGAGAATCGGAACCAACGAGAAGGGACTAGTGAGAATTTCAAATATAGAACTTTCCAAACACAATATAAGTAGTTACCATTCCATGTACATAAAGAGAGAAAGGAAGGGAAAGCGGGATACCGTGTGCAAAGCATGTTGCCTCTTCGTCTTCCTTTTCTTCTTGTTCTTGTTCTTTCTCCTCGCCTACTTGCTCCATTTCTACGTATTTCTCTCTTCCTGACTGTTGCGCTTGTTGGATTCCAATGGGAATTTCATTTCATCTTCCTGACGTTTCAATTTTCCATTTAAGTCCTTTGATTTCCAAATCCTTGGTTTCCTCTCGTTATTCTTACTCCTCTTACATTCACATAATTGTAATATTATGGCCAGGATAGAGTATATAAATTCTCCTCGTGGGGTGGAAATCCTCGCTAAACCAAAGTCAAACCCGGCCAAATCTTCAGCTTTGGTCCTGTGTATAGAGTATAGAATCAAACCAAAAGCTAAAACTAAGACAGACAAGTCAAATCAAGCCAAGTAAAAAATATCCGGAATCAGCCGAGGACTTTAAAACCGTCTTGAATCCGGTCGTCTATTGTCTATAGTCTATATATGGGATGACGTGGCTTGGGAATTGAACTGGACTGGTGTAATGAAATGCAACGAAATGAAATGAAAATAGACAAAGAGACAAAAGGAAGGGACTCAAATATACTCAAACTCGTATGTGTATATAAATGCATATGATAATATATTATGAAAGAAAAGTAAAAGGGAAAGCTCGAGTCGAGTCCCGGCGGGTAGAAAAATGTCGGTGGAAATGTCCAAGTTAATGACGTCAATGTCATGGGAGATTTCCAACAGCCTTTAATGTTTAACTACTTTATGTCTCTGTGATTTTGTAACTAATACATTTGCACATATTATGTTACACAAGCACCAATTCTATACCAATGTATAAGGTCGTAGATTAGATATGCACATACAGGAGGGAGGAATGAAGTGACTAAATGTGGTGCTTTTTTACTTTTTACCTTTATCTTTTTCTTTATACCGTAAATGGGGTAATAACGACTCTATTACTGGTAGTCGTATTATAATTATATCTATAATATGATGGTGATATAACGAAGCCCATTTAGAACGGAGATTTGATGGAGGTAGGGACAGAGAAAGTCATTTAATGTGAACTACACACACAGATGAAAATTTTCCGAGTTGCCATTTTTTAAATGTTAAACGGCCGGTTAAAAAAGAACTGTTTTTTCATTCATTAATTGACTCTATTAGTCTAAATTTTACATTAATATAATTCTGCATAATAAATAACAAAAAGTTCTTTGTGAGTGTAACGGACTTTTTGAGCATTATTTATGAGAACTTCACATTTTGCCTTAATTTCTCCCTTCTTTTTTCTCTACCTATCATTTATTTTCGCAGTCATCATCATTACCATGACTATCATCGTGCTATTAGTCTACCGGTAATGGTAACGATAATGCTAATGATGATTATGATGATGATGATGAGACTATATCCGTGAAAGAGAGGAAAAGTATATTTTGTATAATATATTATAAGCATACATAGTCAAATCTCTTTATTTTAAAACGTCTTCCTTTTCCTTCCGCTTTTCCGCCTCCGCCTTTCCCCCATTTTAAAATCTTGGTTGAATACTCGTGTATGCATGTGAAATGGAAGTCTGGCGATAAAAATAAGACGAAAAAGAAACATCAAGAGGGTTTCAGGAGTGAAAGTGCCCATAACAGCCGCCGTATATTTTTACTCACCTTAAAAATGGGAGTGTGTCCTGTTGTATTTTGTTGTGTACGGGATTTTTGCTGCAGTGTTGTGCTGTGTAGCACGTATGTCGTAATAGCAAGATGATGCGAGATGTAAGTCAGTTTTTTATTAGATGCAGTATACATTTTGTATGTATCCGCAATATTACTGTAGCCGTTTCATCTCAAAGCCATTTCTAAATTCTTTACTCAAACTTGAGATTTTGCATTTTCTACTCTCCTTGACTCTTTCCTTTCTTAATCCCATAAAAGAAGAGGTAGTATAATGACTGTTTCTTTCCATGTGTGTACGTTACTGTCATTTATTCATATACATACGTACATATATATTAGCCATGACCGTTGTCAACTTCAAGAGGGATTTTCCCTTATACATACGTGTACTGTCGGGTTGAACATATCTTTAATAATTGATAATGGTAACTTACTGTATGGATGTAAGGGAATATACTTTGAAGTTAAAGATTGTATAACATAATGCTCCAATAATAATAACGATAATAATACTGTTTCTGCACATATGTATGTACCTACATATATGTACCACACTTGCCTTTACTTTTGTATGTATGTATGTATGTGTGTGTGTCCAAGCCCAAGCTCAAGGAATGACACAAAAGATATCCCGATAATTAATAAGCTTGGAAAGATCTTCCGAGACAGAAGAAACTGAAATGAGGAGGACAGCGAGACCAGCTTTTGAAGACAAAAGAAGAGGCAGGGCTGAGGGGATTTTCATGGATTTAATTGGAAAGAGATTAAATTATTTTGTAAGTTCTCCTTGTCTCCCCCGATTCCCTATCCAACTATCCATAATCTATCGCTCAACTTTCCTTTTATAGGCTTTCTCTCTGTGAGAAGAGAGAATATTAAACATAGAGAAAAGTAAAGCCGTACCGCGTAACCGACATTATCATCATTATTATTATTGTGCAGTATCGGCGTGGGCTTCTGGCTATGGATTATATGGGATATCAATACAATATGGAATGGACCATGGATTAGAACTTGGAGAGTTCACAAAGTACATATACGGAACTACAAAACAATGGTTGTTGGACTACTATTTCACCACTTTATCACCACGTATTTTTTGTTCTTGCTCCAGGAAAGCAGAAAATCTGCTAAAGTTGATTGTTTGAATAGCAATAGCAAAACAAGATTTGTTAATTTTTGCATTGTCATTGAAATCTTGTGATTCTTTAATCGAATTTTTATTCGTTTCCATTCCTTGTTTCAATTGCACGTTCTTAGCAAACTGTAATCAAAATGATATCATCCGTGGTTTGTGAAGCCAGAAAAGCTAATTAATGAAAAACTGCAACTGAAGGTGGTCATATAGTAAGCTAACAACCTTTATTGAAGCCTTGAGTAATACGTTTTGTACGTAATGTACAAACAGCCTGTAGTAAACTTGAGTCCGTCTGTACACATTTTAGTGTGGATCAAGGTATGCGTGCATAATATAATATGGCATGGCAAAGACAAAAACAAACAGGACGGTCCATGTCCCCTGTACCTATATATGTATAATGTATAGGTGCAATATATTTTGTGTATCCATCCGATGCCAGTCCTTACCACGGATTTCATGTTTGATTCAATAAATCAAAGACAAGGACATGCACTAGAAAGTAGAATAATATGTACAAGTGGAAAACAAAGACGAGAGCTTAATACTGGTTAGTTCAGCTTAATGCTAGTTATCCCAGTTCTGAGCCAAACTCAACTGGACTCTCACAGCATTATTTTACTTTTGTTGTTGTTGTCCAGAATCCTCATAATTGACAAGTCCTATTTAAATTCCCTCAAAGGACCAAACTCAACTTTCAAAACTCTCTCCCAACTTTGTTTTGCTTTGCAGAAAGGGTTAATGTCAACAGTGAGCTTTGTGTGTATGTGTGTGTGTATACAGTGTTTATATACAAATACGCTTGAATGGATGTTGAGCACAGTAATATTAAATGCAAACAGAGTGTTCAAGTGTGTGTGCATTATTTTAGTGCTAGGAGGAAAACATGTTGTCCAAATACATAAAATGAAGTGAAAGGCGGTATGCACCATGCTTTCTTTCTTTTATACATACATAGAGAGGTATCATCTCACAACTCACAGCTAACTAGCTCAGTTTACTTGTTTACAACAAATTCTACAAAGCAGCCCTGCTGTTTTGTGTACGTCTTTCCACGTTCCGAGAACCTTATAAATTATTATTGGTCACTTTTCATGGAGTTAATCATAATTTCATAATAATAATACGGACACAGTAGATATGTAGGTAGTAGGTAGTGTAGGTAGATTTAATGAGTATATTGAGCCTATAGCTTTGAAACGGAAAATGAACCATACTTGAATGAAAATGTAATTTTGATCCCGCTTTACCACAGAGTTAATTAGAAATGAAAAACCTTCAGACTAGTTACTTCGTATCATCAAGTATTTATCTCATGTGAATCGGTGGCATGATTTTAATTTTAATGTCTTTTTTTCTTGTAATAATATGACGAAATTGTGTCCCTCACAGTTTACTATTCCAAGGGAATACAGCTTTCCTGCTGTTTTGACATTCTCCCTTGAATTCTATGTGTTTGTTGTAAATAGAAACAGACTTGTCATTTGTCAATGACGTAGATGTAGCATATACTTGACTTTTTTCAAGTACTTTTTATCGGAAAAAGATATAGAGCAAAATACATATTTAATGATTCAAGCCAAGAGACTTTTTTGGAATTCCTTTCTCGTAAACAATTATAGTTTGTTTACTACTTAAATACATGATGCTTTTAATCCGTGATTGTTTTTTTTTCAAAATTTCTTCTATTGCCTTTGATAATTGGCCTTGTAAAAAATCTTGTAAAAAACATACACCTCGTTGGACGCTATTGCAGCAAGATCTTTTTTGCAAGTAGAGGGTGTTTTGATGTTGTCTTGGTTTTCAGTGACCAAGTCGCAATTGCACACTAGTGCATAATTTCTTCAACTTTTAAGT
>JAQIVE010000934.1:0-29564 GCA_034698285.1 Sminthurinus bimaculatus | reverse complement strand
TAATTACAATGAGGGCAACGCAAATTTCGTGGCCCATGGACAAGTCGGAGATGACAATGCACGGCGAGTTTCGTTTGATATACTTTTTTGCACAGTTGACAGGGGAACTCGCCCGATTGAGTTTGAACCAGGGAAACCGTTAACACGGAATCACCATACACATTTCGAGTCAGGTTAACGGTTCTAGGGGTGTCATCCTTATCACTATTGTCATCTTCAGCATCTTCATCTTCCTCATCAGAATCATATATTTCTTCCTCCTCCGATTGTTCTGTGGCTGTAGTTTGTCTGCTGATAGGAATCGTCAATTCGGGATCGCCATCTGTATCGAGCGCCACTGTAAGCACTGATGGAGGCCGGCGTCAACAGCGGACTCGGTTTGTCCCACCAACAGAAGTAGCAAAAGCAAGTCAAAGGATAAAAGTCCAAGCCAGCAAGGTCCAGAATATTTTCTAGAGAATATTCTGGAAACTGCTGGCTTGGATTACATTTTAGAGAAACTGAATGATGTAATATTATGATAATGTGTGTGGTCCGATTTGTTGACAATCAAATACAAAGGATGTTATAAAATAAGCATTCCACATAACATCCTCTCTATATTTGCTCGAAATTTAGAAAGAATGGCTTCCTCCTCATCGACCTCCCAAAGCAGTGCTCTCAAACCCATTTGCAACATGCAGCTAGTGGTAGTAGTGATATTTTGCAAAAATATGAATTTTCGTACATTCAAATAAAACAGTTTTAGTTCAATTAGGAGTATTAAAACCTAATAAAGTTATTTATTTCAAAATCCACTGATTTTTTCAAAAAAAAATAATAATAATACACAAAATGCAAATGACGCACGAAACTTTTGCAAATCATGCGTTTCGTTTCTTCCTTTCCCGTCTTTGCTACACTTTCCTTACATAAACAAATAAACATGTACATGTTGATAGTGAATTTACTATTATTGCAGATATTTCTCCTTAAACTGTTGATCCCAAAACCTCTTGAATGATTTTATGATATTTAGTCTCAGTTTAACTATGGTATCATGCATATTATGCCACACTAAGACATGTATGAGTATAAAGGAGAAATATACATGTACTTTTTATGCCTGCCCTTTTAGTTTACAGGGTTTAAAAAGTAGTGAGTAAAATAATAGTTGTTTTGCAATGTTATAGACAAATGATTTAATGACTTGCTCTATATTTTATATGTATCAATATGCACCAAAGTTACTTAGCTTAGAAAAAGAGACTTTTGTATGCTTAAAAACATTGATTCCGTTGGTGCAGACTCTACTCTGGACTTCGTGATTGACCTGAGTAAATACTTAAAACATTTTGAATACATGACGGTGGGCAACGGCGTCAACAAGCGCCTGTGCGTCAATATACTTCAAGTCAGCAGGGTCCAGAATATTTTCTAGAGAATATTCTGGACCCTGCTGGCTTGGATGACTGTGAAAATGCTATATTTTATATAAAAACTTCATCACGTTATTATTATTACATTATTAAGAAACGCACTGTAATATACGCAAAAGCTGTGCTCTCAAACCCATTTGCAACATGCAGCTAGTGGTAGTAGTGATATTGTTCGAAAATATGAATTTTCGTACATTCAAATAAAACAGTTTTAGTTCAATTAGGAGTATTGAAACCTAATAAAGTTATTTATTTCAAAATCCACTGATTTTTTCAAAAAAAAATAAATAATAATACACAAAATGCAAATGACGCACGAAACTTTTGCAAATCATGCGTTTCGTTTCTTCCTTTCCCGTCTTTGCTACACTTTCCTTACATAAACAAATAAACATGTACATGTTGATAGTGAGTTTACTATTATTGCAGATATTTCTCCATAAACTGTTGATCCCAAAACCTTTTGAATGCTTTTATGATATTTAGTCTCAGTTTAACTATGGTATCATGCATATTATGCCAGACTAAGACATGTATGGGCATAAGCGAGAAACATACATGTACTTTTTATGCCTGCCCTTTTCTTATATAGGGTTTTAAAAGTAGTCAGTAAAAAAATAGGTGTTTCGCAATCTTATTGACAAATGATTTAATGACTTACTGTTTATGTTATATGTAACAATATGGACCAAAATTACTGAGCTTTAAAAAAGAGACTTTTGTATGCTTAAAAATATAAAGCTGTTCTTTCTCGGATGCCTTTTAAAATTAATACGAACTAATTTACAAACTTCTGTTAGTTTCCAAGAGTAAAATATCGTCTAGACGATGTTTTACACTTGGAAAGCTAACAAAAGTTTGTGCGTATGTGTATTTGTGGTAAGGTAAAGAGACTAAACTGGTCAGTTTGCCAGTTCATGTTTTAAATGCAGATGGAAATGTAAAGTACGAAAAAAAGTAAACGGCAAGACGAAAGTTGAAACAAATGGACTATTCTATACACAATGCATGAATCTTAAATTTAAACTACAAGATGAAAGAACGCAAGATACTGCGATTTAAAAAATAAAAACGTTTAGGGCTTGTTACAAACTTTTGTACATAAGTTCTTCTATGTATGTCTATGATATCTAGTCTTGTAATAATAATAAGATGTTTTATGTAAATTGCATCGTTTTTGAAAAAAATCTTGAATAAAGGGTTATAAAGCACACATAAGTATTATTAATTTGAAATTTTATTGAAACTTTTTTCGGCCAACATAGCAAACAACCTTTTCAAACAATCCTCATAGTCTTAAATTAATTGTCAAACAAAAGTTCGTTTTTATAAATACAAATCACTTTCTTTGTACATATATAAGTGTATAAAATAACCATAGACAACAATATTAGACCTAACATAAAATTTATATAATATTCGCCATTAGTCATAAAACTGGTATGAACTTTTTTTGCATCGGCATTTTTTTGAAATGGGACACTGTCAAATTGAATTTACGCAAAAAATTAAAATACAAAAAGGTTGCCAAATCGAATTATCATACAGAAGAAAACATTTAAATCAGCTAGTACATAAGTATTGAGTAAAAAATTCGTATTTTTTGATAATTGCTAGTACATAAGCTGGTCGAAGCAATCGAGAGGTTTTATTGTTTACCTAAATAATATTTGACCTGTATCAAAGAAATAAAAAAAAGATAATCAGTAAATAACATAACAATAAAAATGTCGCATTGATAACGATACTTGATCACAAGGTTTTAAATTTTAATGATTATTTATAATACTTACTTTTAAGCTACCCTTCCAAACTCTAGATTTCGGTCCGATAACGTCTAAGTCACTTGTCTGATGTTTCTGCAAGCATCAAGAAAAAGAATAATTATGAAATCAGTGTAAAGACAATAATAGACAAGGGCAGTTTTGTAAATACTTTATCTATAATATTTTATTCAAATTATTAGGTACTTTTGATGAAATTGAAAGGCTTCACATTCAAAAGAATAATGCATATTATATTATCTACTACTACTACTATAATATAATATAACATAATATAATAATATGAATTTTTACCTTGATAGGAGTTCAGCCAAGAAGAAATATGAATCGAACTGTCTTGCCTTATCATCAAACGGAAGCCAGGGCACCAACGAATTTATCTCCTAAATTCAAAAAAGAAACAAAAATAAATCATAAATATGATAATATTATGTGTGTTTTGTGAAGCTTTACAATTTCATCAAAAATGCTACTACAAAATACTTTCTAGTAAGTATTTTGTAGTAGCATTTTGATGAAATTGAAAAGCTTCACATTCAAAAGAATAATGCATATTATATTATATTATTGAGAAACTTGTTTTAAAAGAGTTAGTATGCATAATGAAAAAGGTATCTTAAAAAAAATAAGTACGCCTTACCTTTTGAATGACGAACCAAATGTAAACTCTTACTAAACCTAGGAAAAATAATAAAATATTATTTATTATGTGTAGAGTTTCAAGGTTCAATAAAAAAGCTACCTAAAATATCATAGGTAAAGGATGGATAGACTTGTGCATGTGTGTGAAGCCTCAAATTAATCGATGAAACGAGGTAAATTTAGTTGCACAATACTAATTTGATGATACTTAATACGATGCAATCATCAGAATTTCTATGTAAATTCATATGCATGAAAATCTCTACTACTACTATAATATAGTATAATAATATGTATTTTAACCTTGTAAAGGAGTTCAGCCAACCGGAAAGAGGAATTGGACTGTCTTGCCATATGGTCCACTTGTAGTCAACAGACAAATTAATGTTTCTCCTAAATTCAAATAAAAACAAAAATAAATCATAAACATGATAATATAATATGTGTGTTTTTGTGAAGCCTTTCAATTTCATCAGAAATGCTACTAAAAATTCTTTCTAGTAAGTATTTTTAGTAGCATTTCTGATGAAATCTAAAAGCTTCACAAAACACACATATTATATTTTGTAAGTAAGTATAAATCAAGACTGAACTTGATTAAAAATTGAAAAGGATCTTTCTTTTAACAAAGGAAATAACAAAAGTTGATGGTTATGATGATTATGGTAATTTAACATGCATCATACATATTTTGTATAAATTACAATATTTAATAAAAAGATTCCCTTTGCAAAGCAGAAAGCAATTTTCTGTAGAAAATGACTTTCTGCTTTGAAAAGGATGGTATCTCAATCAGTATGAAAAATAAATAAATATATTCACAAAAATACTTACCACGGATGGAAAAATGGAAGTGGAACACGAACTTTACTGCTTCCAACAATAATAACAACAATTAACTCTTTGTTGTTTAATTAAAATTAACCTTTTTTAACTCCACAAATTCACGAAACAATTCTTTTCCGTTTCACCCTCCACAACTTGATTCTGGCCGCTTTTTCCCCTTCCACTTCGAATCGATGCCGAGAGAGGGCGCACGCGAGTCGCAGAGATAGCCTGCGGCAGCGAGAAATACAAAAAGAGACACACACACCTTACACACTACACACACACACTTGCCAAGTCCAAATGTATGTACACAGGAGAGAGCTAAAGAGAGAAATACACACAGATTAAACTTTTTTCCAACATCTCTGTCCCCTCTCCTCATGTGTGTATCTACCTCATCTCTCTGTGTACTCTCACGCTGTCCTGTGTCAACTTTTACATAAAGTCCGTGTGTGTATGTAAGTAAAACCATGTGTCTACACATGCTGCGGCATGTGTGTGTTATAATATATCGTGGTCCCATTTGACATTCCATAAAATTACGAATATTCTATCATGCACCCATTTCACAATAAAAACGCTATCTTATATATCATGCACAGTGATAAAAAATACCAAGCTTTGGTTTAATTATCGTGGTTTTAATACTTTTGAAACCGATATCATTAATAAGTCTTGTTTTCTCTTCATTCCTTTCTCTCTGACTGTAGAATTACGTATACATAAACTGCTGTGCAACTTATTTTGCATATAAATGAGGAATGACAAAAGTCAAAAGTTGTGCAGTTGGTGGATGTGGGTGAAAGAAGCAAGAAACAAAGAAGGAAGAGAGAGAGAGAGAGAACTGACTTTGACATGAGATGAGACTCGTTACAATTCTGCAATGACTGTAATGAATATTAGCTGACTATACTATAATTATGAAGGATGAATAGCAGGAAAATTAACAGAAAGAAGATGATTATGTTTATACATCAGCACAATGTATAATACATAGACAAAAGCCCCATCATTCACTATACTACTATACACTATACACAACTAATACAATATTAAAACGAGAATAATAATTACTCTTATTTCTATGAGCTAAATAATAATAGTAAAATCCTAGACATTATGCATTGTATACATTCTTTTTCATGTCTTTGAGGATGAAAAAACGAAGAACAGACGAAAGAAATTTATCTGTCTCTGTCCAGCGTTCAGCTTACTTTGTTCGTCTCTAAAGGCTGACGAACAATGTTTAATGATAGCCTCGAGCCTCATTATTCATAATAATTATAACATTTGTCCAACGTATTAATATCCATTCAGTCAGTATAATAGTTAATAGCTTTGATTTTTCTGACTGCTGTACATAATATTATAATGGCGGATGATAGTACATATATTGAGCTGTCTAAGCATGGCACATGAATATGTCGCTACATTTTATAGAAAATACACATTGTTTTTGTTATCGTATTTTGTATGGAAGATGGTCTATGGCTTGTAATTTGTAAGCATACTTTTTTACCCCTTACATACATGTACATACATAGTTATACAGTATATAGTATAGATATGTATCTGTTATGTTATTCATCATTTGCATATTATATTTACTACTGTACATGGTACATGCAGTTGATATTCGAACATTCGTGAAAAAAGTTTACTTTTGGGGTTGACAGTGGCCTGAATTTCATGCATGCTCAAAAGACAAGAGACGAGGAACACAGTCAAAAGAAAAGGGCCGAAGAAGAAGAAAATGGAAGATAAAGAAAAAAATGTATAGTTAGTAAGCATGTATGTATAGGTAGTCAAAGTAATGAAATGAGTCAACTAATCATTACAGTTGGCTGTGTGTGGACGTGAAGCTACTTGACTGATACTTTACCTACATGAGTGTACATTGTACATACATACAAAGATATTACTTATTGAAATGAATACAGGTATACATTTTTTACACGAGACAAAAACCTCAGAATACAGATATTTTTTCCTGGATTCAACGAGTGAGTCGAGTTAATACGTTTTGCCTTCTTCAATTCCCTTTTATTCTCACCTTTCTCCTTTTTTTCCGTTGTCTAATTTCTAAGTCAATGTTTTCTGTTTTCAATGCTTCTACAATTCACAATTATTTTTGTGTTGCGGTATCCTATGCAAAAATTGCAGCTCTACATAATATGTATATGATAATGTATGCACAGATCTCTCGCTATGTTGAGCGACCGATTTTGCCTGCCTGCCTGCCTTTTGTAGCCCCTAAATCAAATATCATAAATGTTACATTTTGTTACATTATATCAACTTTTCCGTTGTGTGCATAATTGTGGGAATCGTTTCCTAGAACTAGAAGTATAATTTCCGTAAACACCGCAATTAGTGCTGCACCACAATATTAATTAAGTACACTCAAAGTGACCGACATTTTTTGAGTCGTATATTGTATATTTGTACATACGAAAGTCAATGTCGTACTTGACACAAAATATGAGATGTGTTTTCCTAACCACATGCGAATTGATTCGCCCATTTAAAGTTGATTTTAAACGTTAATTAATTTCTTGTTGATTGTGTACATTCGATGTAGGTAACGTAGGCAGTTGTATCAACATCAGTGCTAAGGTTCTAGAAATCAGAAAAGCCTGCGTATTTTATGGACTCATAAATCTACACAAGCATGACTTTAGTTTCAATTCGAAAGAAGACAAATGAATTGATCTGCAATATCTGTAATCTGTGTGCATCTTCTCTACCGCAGGAACATTTTTTCCTCAAAAAATTTGCAATGTCAATATCAGTTATTACATTCATCCTTGTTGCCGTATTCGAAGACCACCATATGTGTGTTTTATAAACATTTGTATTTAAAGTCGAGATGAGAAGCTCGTTAATGTCAATATCGCCATCATGTCAGCAATTAAAATTGATGGAATTGGTGCCGAAGTTTTGGTTATGATATGTAGTTTTTGAACCTACTGTACGAAACTAAGCAGTTTTCAGGAAAAGTTTAAGCCGTAAAAATTATTAGGTTAGTAAAAACAACGACAAACAACGTGTAATTTCTGGCAGTTTATATTCAATACTTCATACGATTACGTACACCAGCTTGGCTACTTTATTGAAATTACATCATCTCAAAACTAATCGTTTGAGATACAGTTTTTGATTCTCTAATGTCTGTGTTTCAACTGCCATAATATTTATATACAGTTCACATTCATTGATATTCAAAAACTAATGCTGCGCCAAATGCCATTGATAAAGAGTCATTTGTATTTTGTGACCACGCTCCATGCAGTAAATAAAAGTTTAACTTTATTTAAGATGATTTTAACCCAGTACATAATATGCAAAAACAAAGTTAAATACTAATATCAGTTATGCCTTAGGTTACTTCTCAGGTTCAACTATAAATATACACATTAAGTTGACGACAATTACCCAGAGGAAATGCTACCATCGGGTTACTAGTTACCATTTGTGCATATGTACGTTGTAACTGTTCACTAAGCATAATTTTCAGAACTTTGTCCCATAGCTGCATGTTTCGACTTTTTGCACTTAATAAGTCACTTAGAGTCAACGTTATAATTGCGTCAGTAATCATTATTGTTGACCTGCCGTTGTCTTTTTCAGGAAAAAATTATCAACGTAACATAACATGAATAATTTATACCACGTATTCCAAAACGACAGCCCTTTTGCTGTTTATTCCTATTGTTCAGACTTTTATGTATGTACGTACATATTATGTGTATGGACATAAATATTATGTGTATGTACCTTTTGTTATGTCTTGGTGAAAATGATTCTCACATGAGCATATCTATTTACATATTAACACAGCTTTCACTGCGAATGAAGCTGCACATCAGGCTACAAGCTCAATATTTAGTTATTTCATATTTAATACTTTGGGTTCCCATACACTAAGCTACTTACCACTTACCACATATTATACGTATGTATGTGTACTTACAGGATTCCACAAATATAGAGTACAATCAATAATAGTAGAGTAATTGAGTTACAGTAGCTTTACAGCTTTATCACTCTGGTTTTGAGTGGATCAACGTTGAATCACTCACAAAATCTCTCTCACGACCGATCTCATTCTCGTGTGACTTGTTGTTCTTTTCTCGTGTGTCTTTAATCAGCTCAATTTTCACCTGGTGGTCGATAAAAACAAATGACTTTTAGTTTTGGATACCTTATTAAAAATTCAGCGTGGTGCAGAATGCGTATATAAATATGTTTTTGTAGGACATATGGGTATACTCTTTGAAAGGTAACTACATACACGTTTCCAACGGTAGTGCACTGTGGGCATGGAGATGGAAGGAGAAAATAAGTCTAGTCTCATTTGGGGATTGCAGTTGTGTAAATAGTAAAACTAGTAAAACACAGCGAGTAGTAGATAGAGACATTTTCCAATTAAGCTCTCTCGTCTTCCCGTCGTTTCGAGTACCTAGTCAAAAGTACTGATGTATGTATTGTTTTAACCGACTTATTTCATTTCACACCGTTATGATGGTGTGAAGGCCGCCGTTGATAATAGTGCTGATTTTTGACGGAAAAAAAAACTAGTTTTCAGATATTTTTGCAATTAGGCTCCGTCATTTTATTCCATACCACAACATTAAATCTAAAGACAAATAGAATGCGTACTGTGCAAAATTTCATGTGTGTTATTTACAAGGAAATTTCAAAAATCTCACGAATGCTCCCAAACATTTCGTGTTTCGTAGAGTGACAGTCAGTTGACCAATTCAGGGATGTAAAGCTGCATAATTTACGGCAACATTTACTTTTACACATATGATTGTCCGTTTCTCTTTCTTTAAAGGCCGCTGAAAGTGTGTATAGTCAGTAATGTTCATTAATGTGGATGAGTTTAATTGGGAGCAAGAAAAAAGTGATGGAGAAGCACGGCTAGTGTTTCAATCCTTCATATAGAAAAAAGTCTGAAAATAATGACATTTTTATAATAACTAAGCTTCCCAGACTTATTTAATTTTTTTATGCTTTTTCTTTTCGCCAATGTTTTTTGCATTTAGCTCAATTTCTTTAGACTGTCCTTGTTCAACATAAGGTTTTTTATGGTACTTCATAAAACAAGAAGTTTGAAACTGGTCACGGCCATGGGAAAATTCGAAATTGAAAAATATATAACTACACATGTGTATGTGTAATGTGTACATTGATTTGTGAAAATTTTTCAGTGTTTTTCAATCTTCAAAATCACACCTTAATTTTTATGGGCAACCTGTTTGCTTTTACCCACCAACCGATCAAAGGAGAAAACATATCAGTATTTCAAGTCTAACATGTACAATGTACAATGTACGTACATGTCCCACTGAAATACATTCGTTTGGACTATTTTACTGTTGATCTTCATAGATGCAAACAATAATCTTTGCAACCGGGCTATACCGTTTTAAGACAGCCAGTTGTAATTTAAAAAAGTTCAATACATTCTCTTACTTTTCACTTTGTGGTTCAACCAATGCTAAAACCCACGTGCGTTTATAACACTTGATTATTAACAGTCCAAAGAGTCTAAATTTTAGCTTTAGAAATGTTTGAAGTTATGACATTTCTTTAGTTTTAGAAACTAAAATTTTACGGAGCAAAATGGCAAACTTACAAAATATGCATCAAGTAGTAATTCAGCATGTAAGATATAGAATATCGAAGACATAAAAAGCCATGAGATGAGATTGTAAGTATTATTATTATTATATGGACTACGGAGTCCACAGTCCACACTCATATGAGTATCACTTACCACTTTTTAACGTAAGCCAAGTCGGGAAACGAGACTTTATATTGTAATGTTGTGCCTAATTTTCCCATGTAATTTTTCTACGGAAACGTAGAAAAGTGACCAAAAGGAAGGTGATGGCAGATAATAAGGCCATGACAAGAATGACGGCAGTAATGCAAATTTCACTCTGTGTCACCTGGGCAGAACAATAAATAAATGAAGTATGGCGATGTACAAATGGAAAGAAGATGCAATGTAGATTTTGAGATTCGTATGTAATACAAAGTTATAATGCGGAAGAATGTAATGTGTGATTTAGAATATATGGAATACAATATAATATATTATGTAGATTGTCGATTCCTTAGTATTCTCAGTCACTGTGAAGGTGTGGCGTTTTTATGCTGTGGAAAAGCGTGAAAATAAAAACAAAGCTTTAACCGTAGCTGATGCTGTACACCTTATATACAAATTCATTTCATCCTCAACCTTATCCTAAATTCTACGTCTAAAATGTGAGTTAGAAGAAGACCTTTAAGTTCATGGCTCAAAATCTCCTCATCATGCTCACGCCTTTCTTTTTCTTGCACTTTGTTTTTTCTTGTCGTTTTTCTTTTTGAATGTACACATTGAAGATACATATGGATGTATTTGAGCCGATTATTATCCTCTTGTCGCCCTGAATTGTGTATGTACATGTATGTATAAAATGTACATATGTTTCGTTTGTCCTTTAAAGATACGAGAATTAATAAGGTGCAATACACATTGTAGCTATGTAATATTTGAACTGAATTTGATGTTCATCTTACTGCTGACTGGATGAAAACATAAAGAAATAGGATTAGCATAACCTTTATCTTTATATTGTATTGGTGTATGTAGTATGTACTGGTATAGATTACTTGGATTTTTTCAAACCGCCATAATGTATGCATTTAGTTTCCACTTAATGGCCAAAAGACCCCAATATTACCAATAAACTGTGTACTAACATTTTATTAATTATAATATCCTCTTTGATGACACACAAAGACAACCAAATAGAACACAGAATTCTTGTGTAACAAAAAGTAATTATATTAGCACCGTGAAAATAATATTGTTATTTGTTGGATGAGCTTGGGTACATTGTGACCGTTTTCTTGATTGATTTTGATTTGATTGGACGACGGAATATCTTATAATGCTAATTTGGTTAGAGTTCGTTGGAAATCAATACGTATGCGGTATTTTGGGTGTAGCCACGTTTAAGTGTATTGACATTTTTTTGCAATATCACCCAACTCAAAGGTACAGTAAGTAAGTACTAAGTACATACCAAGATTAAAGAATACAACATTTATACATATGCACTTAGAGCAAGAGGAACATTGTTCATTTGTCTTTGAAGCATGCATAACTATTTTTTGTTCCCTTTTCTATTATTTAAACACTTAAAAAAAGAAATTCCGTTGTTTCCCATTCTGTGCTCAAGTCTAAAGTCTCGTTTTCGTATTTGCGTCATGATGAGACATCAGGCCGTTTTTTATTTTTCGACTGTCTAATCTGGTCGTGTATAAGAATTGGGAAAATGTAATGCAAGTTTAACGATGTTAGATGTTTAGATGTTACCTTGCTCTGCCTTTTTTCATTCTTGTCTTAATAAGTACTGCTTTTACATTAGCGTATATTTCTGCCGCCACTTGCTTTACATTGTACATATACATACAAAAGTATGTGAATGTATTTAATATATGTGTTGCTCGAATCCCGAATTACAAATTACGGCAATTTCCAAACATGTTCGTTCACATCCACATAAACTGCATATGAGAATCACATGTGCATAAATATACATAGATATGCATACATAGTTCTCATAGAGACAATTTGTAAATAGTAAATTCACAAGAAGAGAAAAGGATGAAAAAGACTTCTATTATCTAATAAAACGACACAAGAGAAAGAGAATTAGCTGAACAATTGATATTGTCGTGCGACGTGTGACAATTTCTACCTTCATTCGAATCGTCTTCACGATAAAAGTGTATAATATACATATAGATATGTATACGAGTACAAACTGCAAATGCTGGATTTGAATTTGACGACACCGGTAACCCGTCACGCTGAATTACAAAGTTTAATAGCTCAAAAGTCTCGACGTGTCGTTGCTGTATTTTGTAGTTACACTGTGTTCAATTGTTGTGTTGGGAGCGAATTCGCATATATTTTATGCTTATACATATGTATGGTTATATAGGTCAAGATTATTTTGACACGTGTGGTCCTTTTTGTTAAAGCAGATACTGGAACAGTTTTTATTGAATGTAAACACGTATGTACGTAATAATATTACTAAGATGTAGTTTAAAACCATTTGATGTTTACACCTGAGTTAATGATGCAAAAAATTATAAGCACAACATATACAACATGAAGTAGGTATACTTACATACAATGATGACTGCGAAGTATCGATAAATACTTTCTATATAATGATAACTTATGAATATGAATTCATTCCGGCCGGTCAGTTTTCTCCCCATACTGCGTTATATGCTTACATATGATTGGGAAATTGTCTGGTACATTGAACGAAATTTGTTTCCTGCGTAGGATAAGACTATACACACATATGACTAGATATTCCTCATTAAATGATTCAATAGAAATGCTATAGTTTTAAATTTGAGTTTAAAAAAAGGTTAAACGCTCATTGTGCAACTATATCTTAACTTGTGTAATAAATCAAGTTAGAAGCCCATAATCAAGGCTACTAATAGCATCTTAATGAGATAATAATAAAGGCACTTGTTTTCAATAATCCTCTAATATGCGAAAGACAAAGCCGCGTGTGTGTGTGTGTGATTTGCACTGTATAGAGTATAGAGATCGACATTTTGCGAATGCAAATAATACAAGATACATGCATACATATTGTACATACTACATGCTACATACACAAGAATTTATATTATCAAGAGAATTCCCACATAAGTACATATAATATGCTTATCATTACCTATAATATGTAAGTCGGCACTTATCTCGAGCATATAGATACACAGGTACACGCTTAGAGGTAAGTACATGTGCAGTTTTTCTTTCCTTCCCTTTCCTATGTATGTATGCGTATTCTCAAACGTTGTTATATGTGAAAGTCGAAGCAAGAAAACAGCCACAGCCTTTGCTAAGAAGAAGAACTTTGCCTTGATTTACCTGAGATCTTTCATTCGGAATCAGACTCACTTGTAGTGAACAAGAAGCACCTTTGCACTCCCATCTTGCCAGCGAGAGAAGAAAAAAACCAGTTTCTTGTCGTTCGGTTCTGTGGTCTCTCAAAATTGATATAACTCGAACAAAAATTAATTTAATACAGATTCAAATTCAGATTTGACTTCCAAATCAAGTATAAACTGTATTCAAGCTCTGTATTTCAGTATATTTACCTCCATCAACATTGGAAAATTGTAACCACAAAACAAAAAAAAACAAAATCTTTTTGTTTGTCAAGAAACAAAGAATGAGAGATTGAGAAGAAGAAGAAGAAAAAACACGTGTTTTTTTTGACAGTGTGAATTATTTTGACATTATTTTAAATTCATTATTGATCAGCATTAGATTGTGAACAAAACTTTGGTTTTCTTGTTTTGATTGCTGTCGATTGTCATCTTGACTAAATTAGAAATAGGCTACTACATATTATTTACTTTATACATAAGACAAGGGAAAAAGTGAGTGTGTCTGCTGTCATCTCCTCATGTTCGCTACCGTCGTCGTCGTCGTACTTCTTGTATTAAATTGAAGAAAATTCAAGTTCATCAGTGTCATTATACTGATGACGTTTGGGCTCAATCGGCTCAAGTTTCTTGCCTTCTTTAAACAACATCTTTTTACTCTCTCCCGTCCACAAAGAGATAATACCAAGAGAAGAATACAATACAAAGGACAGTAGGCATTATAATATACACAGCATTAGCGGTCATTGTTACTTACCTCTCCTTGATATCCACATTTACATTTAATTCTAACTACTCATCTCTCTGTCTATATAGTTGCGAGGTTACCGCCTTGTCGTCAAATCCATCACAAAAAACAGCCTTATTCTGACCAGCTTATTAATAATATTGTAAATTAGTGTGGATTTTCTAAATTACCTAGATAAAGAAGAAAAGTGTTCAAAAGTTCCATACTTAATAATACTTAATCCATATACATACACATAAATTAACAATCCAAGGATCAAGTAAAACGAAGAAGAAAAAAACAATTCACATCATCATCGTCTCTATGCCCTCTGCTTTACAGCTTACAGCGGGGAGGGAAAATAAGTCAAGAATTTCATTAAGATTTCTATATTTGGAGAATTCGTGTCGAGTTTTATACTTAATTTACTTGAGACTTTTGTTTGTTATCATTTGTGCATTTTAAGGAGTGGGTTAGAGGAGGAAGAGAATTGACATTGACATTGCATTTCTTTATTGTTCACTTTTGAAGAAAATCTTCAAAGATAGATAATATAAACTAGTTACTTGGACTTAAGTAACACCTTATAGAAAGTTTCAAGTCTTCAGTAATTTCTTTCGTTCAACGAAGTTACTGGTTGGACTCGAAAAGTTTGCGAATAATTTTATTATTAATATTCAGTATTAAAATACTTTGGTGACTATTAAGTGCTACGTTAGTAGGACAGAGAAGGAAGAGGATACATAATCAAAAATGAATTCCAAAGAAATTATCTCGCGGAAAAGGTGGCTGACCGCAATTAGCATTTTATCAATCATGGTTTTTGGTAAGTATCAATTACATATTCGGAATAAGATATTATTATTATTATAGTATACAAGACGATAGTTCATAGTTGGTAGTTTTATTTGCAAAATTTGTTTATATTTTATTATATTATTATTATGTTATAGCGTCAGTAATTACAATAATATAATAATAATAATATTGTCTTGTTTATGATGCAACTGAACATGCGGGTCAATGCTTTTATAATATCTCAAAAGGATGCCTCTTCACTGCTTTAAAGTTTAAACAATTAGGCAGAGCAACATTAACGACAGGACATAATACATAGTACACATTACACATAGTTTAAAATGTAGCTGTTAAGGTTTAACTATAGGAACATAATAACCGATTAAAGTTATATGTATGACATCTTGTAGAATTTATGCCATCAAATTATATTTTAGTAGTCATCATCTTTGTATTGTCTTGTGTGTTGTTTGTAGTTTGTATTAAACATATAAAATCTTTCCTACACTTAACACTACAGTATTATGTATTATGATAGTGTAGGCAGTAGGCACATGACCATAATTGTTTAAATATTCCTGCTGCTTGTACTCTTTACTCTTTGAACTCCAAGTTAAGAGCATAATAATAACAATAATATTTTTATTAACGCTGTAATATACGTATATAATAGTATGTATTTAAGGTCTAAATACAGAGTGATCGATGCTTATGTCTTTTTACAACAACTTTTGATGATAGTTTTATGCACGGAACATCAAATATGAAATCCATTATCGTTTTGCCGGTAGTAACGTACCTACTTATGGCAATATAAAACATAATAATGATTATTATTGTCTTTTTCAATGGCTTTTCACTCCATAGTTCAAGCCTAAAACTTTATATTGTATGATGATTGATGATATCAAGTATTTAATGTCGTAATGTAAACTTAATGTTAGCTTAACACCACATATTTTAATCTCTAGACTAAAAAAACTTACTACGTTTGTTTACTTAGTTAAAGTAGGCAATGAGCTTTATTATAAGAAGTCTGACTATGAAGAATAGCAGGAAGATGGGTTTATCATATAGAGTATAAGGCAAGTACGTACATGTATATCATTTTATCTTGTACGTATATCTTGTAGTGATCTTGAGTACAAATTTTTACGAATACATATAATAAAAATGTCAATGGGCAGTTGCGAATACGTTACGCATATGTGACTAAGCGTATTGATTTGACAGAGGGGACAAGTTTGATTGGAATCGATATAACTCATCATCAAAGGGAACAATAATCAAAGGACACATCAAAGAACTGGTTCAAAAAAAACCTTGCCTATGAATTTGGGTTTAGTGCATTGTTGGTTGAGTCAGGTTGTAAATTGGCAAGAAATTTCTTCTTTTCCTTTTTTATTCCTAATGAACTATCCAGACTCTACCTTTTTAGTCATAAATTCAAAGGAGGTTACAACAACTCTAAGCTGCACAAAATAATATGTATGATATCGTTATAGTCAAATTGTTTATAGATGCTCCTCATCTTCTCATAAACCTTACACTGTTGCACATGGATGTACTATAATATGCAATACATATGTGTTCTCGAAACATTTTGTCCACAGTATTTTTATATTTCTCTTTGTCTTGTCTATGCTTAAAATGTGTTGCGCTTACTCACATATGAAAATCGTCAATCAATACGCAACGTATTAATTGAGCATTTATCTGACAAAATTAAGCAAAAGAGGGTTAGAAAAGTTAAATATACTAGTATACTATTTTTTTATCGATGTATATTGTAATAATTAAGGACAAAAAAACTAAAAAAATGAAAAAAATCGATATAACTTATGTTTATTGCTTAATTTTTTGGATTTGTACGTGATACGTGATACTTGTAAAACGTACACATGCATTGGAGTGATGTTGTAAACAGAACTGTAAATTTTGTTGATAAGTATATATAATATCAAATAAATTTTATTTTACATGCATCCAAGAGTTGAATCACAATCAGACTACTAGTTGTAAAAGTGTGTTCATTGTGAAATTTTATTTGACGATAATGTTAGTTTTCGTTGCATTTTTATATCTTATAAAATTGTGTGCTGAGCATTTTTATGCGCAAACATTAAACCAGTCCTTTTGAGAATGATGATCATGACGAGACTTCTCATACATTCAAATTGTTTAAAGTTAAAGGCAGGCGTGCGGTGCGGTTTTTTTAGTCATGATATTGTATAGTATATTGTCTTCTTTTTCCGTCTGTGACAATTTCTTTTTTTAAAAAAAATTTTCTATTGTAAATATATGTAAATGCTAGTAGCAGTAATCTTCTGCTGTAATACATTGGAAGATGTTGATTATGGAAATATTAGTCTCGCTTCCAACATAAGACATTTTGTTTGTTTCATTCCGTCCGTGTCTCCCTCAAGTTGCTCCAATAAACTGAAAGATTACAAGCTTCTTAATCGTATTATCCGTGTAATGTACCTGGGAAAGAATGGGTATGCAGAATGCAGTGTTATGTACCTAGTACAAAATATAAACGATACATGCTGAGGTGTTGTCCTTCCCAGACTTTGTAGAAATAACAGCAGTATCATGCATCATAATCATAAATGGTGATAATAATAATACCTAATGTGCACCAAAAAGTATGCAAAAAGTATTTATCACTGTAGAGACTCTAGACTGTACATTGTACACAGTTTAAGGGTACAGAGTATGTATATAATAAAATTCAGACTTATTTTTTATGCCTCTAAAAGTAGTCTGCGCACATGTACATATACATGAAGTGCATTACCCCAATAGCCTATGTACATATATATTATGAAATAGAGTACAGAGAGTTGACAATGAGCATTATATCTTTGTATGTTTTACCTTTTGAGTGATTTTATTTGATGATTCTATACCATATATACTTATATTCTAGTAAATTCTCGTTATGTTCAGTCCGTATTTTGTCGTTTGTCGTTGGCTTTGTCTTTACCTTTTGCGTTTTTAAAACCGGATCATGAGCCACGATATCCTGAATAAATCACACTTTTTTCTAACTCTCTCTCTCGTACTTAGAAATTGTAAGAAAGAGTGTACCATGGCTTAGTGTTATAGTCAGCAGAGGGACGACGTTTGTTGTACTGTATTTGAAGTTTTAGTTTTCTTTGTGGATTTTTGTTCTTGATTTCAGTACTACAAGCATTAGCCCATGATTAAATAAATGTAACCTGATTCCATTTAAATCATTAGCAATAGTATTGCACTATAATACTCCATGCAAAATGGGAATCTTTTTTGTTTTACAACAAAATTCACCCCGCATTACTGCAATTTGGAGTGTGGAGAATCGCTCCGACAAACAAAACACAAGACACAAAACAACACAAAGCACGTGAATCATGCAAACATTTACACTGTGACTTTTTTTGTGCACTGTATATGCGCAATATATGTATGTAGTACCTATTACTTGTTAGTTAATGAATGAACTATTTTGCAGATAAACGTGTGGATTGGCATAAAATCTTGAGTATTTGTGTTGTATCTTATGGTTTGATATTCTTCTTATTCAGTTTTGCTTAGTAGCAAAACTTCTTCCCGTCGACATCTTTTTCTTCGTATGCATCCTCATGATGATCATCAAAGATATTTGCCTAATGAGTAATCTTCTTTGTTTGAATTGAGTATCTGAGGGAAAAGTACGAGTATACTGTGGTAACTTGTAAGTAGAAAATCAGCAGCGTAAATTGTTCAAATATTAATTAATTCGAGTTGGGGGGTTCATATTGATTAAATCGGGTGGAGAGACACAAAGGAAATTGAGAAAGTTAATTACTTGAAACTCGCTTGACCTCAACATGCTGGTGATAATAGTAATAATATGGTGCCATAAAATGACAGATATGGCGTACATTTTAAGTTTATGCACTTATTTATTTTGTGTGTATAGTTGAGTGAAGATTTGGTTTATATTTTGTTTTTCATGAGCGGGGCTTCCAGATTTTATCATGTGTCTGCAATTAATTTAAATATGGACATCAAAATAAAAATGCACAATCTCCGCCACACGTTTATTGAATGTAATGAATATGAATATTTTAAAATGAGTTATCCTTTAAGTATATTATGATGAGTGGAGATAGTTGTAGGAGAATCAGTGTGATTACAGACAACAGTAGGAAAAAAGGAGAGCATTGTTGCTGTACACGTGTACACTGACAACTGACGCTTGTTGCCTTTTGACTTTGTATGCACATTTCTTCTTGTCGGGAAAACAGACAACTATTAGGTATATCATGACTAGAAGCTGTACAAGTCTTTGTTCGATTCCTGTAAACTCTTCGTAACAGCAACTTAGCCGATTTTTAAAAGTACATCATATCTGTGTGTTGGGAATGCCATTGCCGTACACATGTACAACATTTCATATGCGTACATACGGTCATAATAATTTTTTCATCGTTCTCAGGATAGAAGGATAATTTGATGTAGAGAGCCATGAAAAACAAAACCATAACACATAAACATAACAAGAATTACGATCCACTAGGTGCAATTTCAATGGGCCCCATTAGAAAGAAGAGTAAGCGAGTAAAAAAATTTCCTTGTCAAGAGAGGGGAAAAAAGGGAAAAAATCATGACAATGATGAAAGCATATTGGCTGTTGGACATACAAGAGTCTTTAACTTGAGACACTGAAGAAAGGATCATCGTAAGGATGCGTAATTTATGTTTTATGGTTTAAGACGTCGGCTTACGATAATACTAACTACGAACTCGTACTGTCCTGTTCAATCATGATACCTTTTAAATTTTCTTGTAATTCGTTCTCCTTGTCTCATAATTCATTTAGTACATATAGACAGTCCCTTTGCTTGCACTGAAATGGGCCAAATTTTTTTATGTGGTCTAAAAATCAATCACGAAATCACTGTATACGAATTCAATATTCGTTTTCTATTATAGGCCTAATATTATGTTCAATTTAAATTTAAATGCTTTTCAAATTCATTTTTTAAAATGAATGTTTATGTATGTGTTCCAAAATAAGAGTTTTCCTTTCGTTGAGAAGAAGCCGTTTATAGTATTAAACTTGAGGTTATCAGTACTCAGATAAGTTTATATTTTAAATTAAAATACATACAAACTTATCTGCATTAAAATTTTTAATGCATCTAAATGGCAAAGGTCTTTCTTGTAACTTCCACTCTTTACCTTTGGTCAAAATATTTAGGATTGGAAAGTCTACTAGAGTCTATTTTTAAGAAAAGTAGTTATGATTCGAAGAAGAGATTATTTTTTTTTCTTTCAATACATTTTGCTTTGAAAATTTTGAATCAAAGTCATTTTAAAACATACGATAAAACGTTTGACCTGATTTCTGCACAGGTAGTTGTAAGTGTCTTCTTCAAAAAAACATGTCTATTTTATTGTTGATTGCTGACTAAACTACGTTTTGATCAACCTTTAGATAAAATAAAGGAGTAACAGTAGATATGTGGTATACATATAAGGCAATTGTCCATCGCAAATGTGGACAAAAGCGGACGTAGATATTTTTAAAATGAATACAGTTCCTCAATTGTTATTGTTTGTATATGAGGAAATGACAATAATTCAACTGCTTCTGGAAACAAGAGAGAATTTTAAGAATAATATAATGCATAAAAGCTGCATGCAAATCAATAATAAGGGACAGTTTGACTTTTGTGTTGTTGCTACATGTGGAGGGGAAATTATTCATTCATTCATTGTATGCCCGTTGAGATCGAGAGTACTACAGTTTAGTTAACTACCAGATAGATAATAATATAATTGTAAATACTTATGAGGAATCAAATCAATATTACACGTATTATATTAGAGTGTATACATGCTAGGGAATTAGGGCAGGAGAAATAGAAAGAAAGGGCAAGGAGAGTTGATGTGGGTTCTTTATTCTTTTGATTATTAAATTTATCTTGTCAATTATGTACTTTGTACGAAAGTGTGTATGTGATTTCTCTCACTGATGAAGTAAAGCTCCCATTTGAAGAATCAGAACTGCATGCCACAGTCATCAGCCTTGTTGATGGTCCTCTGATCAAACTCGTTCAAAAAAAATTATCCTCAAGTATTTAATAACTATGTCAGTTGAGCCTAGTTGCGTTGAGAGTTGCATTGCTAGCAGTTGTTTTTATCATACATATACATACACAAGAGTAAGTCTCACATTGTAACTGTTCTTCTACACTTCATTGTATCTTCTCTTTCCTCTGTCTCAAAACAAACCTTTGTTTGTACGTACTTGCAGATACTCGCTCTTTTGCCTACCGTCTGACTTGTAAGTTGCAACTGTGCAAATGTACATAAATGTTGTGGGAATCGAGTGTCAATCTTCTTGTACTTCATGCTAATTTGCACATGTTTTATAATCATTCATATTAACTATCCGTGTATGTACAGGCGGTTTTCAATTAATAGCAGGGCTTGTCGAGATTTGACTTCTGATTTTTTAAATACACACTTGAAAGTGTGTACTACATACTAAAGTTGTATATACATCTGTGCTTTTGTACGTGAATGTGTTGATAATGTCATTTCACTATTCACTGCCATAATAGACAATTAGAAGTGAAAATTGCAACTTGAACTTGTAAATCTGCATCCTTTATTTTAATGATACACATTTTGACATTCCTATACTGACTCATGACTCATCAATATAATGATAAATGATAAACCTTTGGAATCTTTATAATTTCTTTTATTGTTTAAGTCACAACGCCTAAGAACCTTGAGCGTGGACACAGACTTGAAAACAAATGTGGAATTTCCTTTCTGTAGATAAGAAAACAAAATCGTACCTATGTTTTATCTTGCAAGTTTTCACTGTCATCACTGCAAGCTATTTGTGTGGCTTGAAAAATATCAAGTCTGAGATGTCTTCAAAGAATAAACTTAGATTAACATGTCATGAAATATTTTTTTCGGCAAAAGTTCATAAAAATATGACATTTTGTTTATGATTCTATTGGCATGCAAATATATTGATTGTGATGCAGGAAAACTTGTTATTTATAATCCCCACATTTTGTTGATCCTAGTTTCTTTATTTGTGTGGATACTACTGATCGATTGTAACCGCCGTGTCTTTTTACAAAGAGATCAGGTTTTTAACCTGGTCCTTTTTGTTCATCGCTTAGTAAATAAAAATTGTCATAGCATGACAAATTTACAGGGGAAGGACAAGTCATACATGTATGCATGCATGCATGTTCTTCCACGACAACTCTATATTGATTTACAATTACTTTTAGTGATCGATGGCCAATCAAGCTCAAGATATAGCATTTAAAGTCTAAGTAAATAAAAGTGAATCTAAACTTGAATCTTAAACCTGCCCAAAATTAGAAAACATAGTTATCGTATTAGCGAAGGATTATTTTCAATAATAAAAGTGAATAGAGTGAAAAGGTAATAAGTTAGACGATTGATTGTTAAGAACCAAGAAGAAAACGGTTTTATCTGTACATTACCGGTTAACGCCAGAATGCCGTAGTCAAGCATCGCACTTTCCTTATGGAATCTTGGATTTTTATAATCAGTAATAAAACTTTTCAAGGTAGAACGTGGAATTTTCATACTTTGTACTCATTTGAATCATAGAACATGTCTTATACCAAAAATGAGAATGAAACAGGGACTGATAAAAAAACCATTGGAAAATACAACTTTCACTTACGTTTTACATGGTTGATAGTACTGTCACCTTTTTGCATAATTTTGCAGGCTTTAAAAGGCTAATACTTTTTGATCATCTAACAATAAGATATTGTACGACCCCGCTAAAGTGTATACTGGTGTCGTATAACAAATATTAGTCAACTACAATTTTCCAAAGTAGATAAATAACGCTTCCAATGTAAGTACGCGATTGTTTTGATTTAACTTTGCTTGTGGATAAGGAAATTGATAAGTCAGGTTTCTAACATAATAAAATGAAGATTCCTATTCAAACGTATAAATTACAGGGCATAATAATTGTAAATTAAACCGCAACTGTAATATTTTGCAAATGTTTTTTTACACATGCACGCATTGTGCATGTGGGATGTACCTTCGCTGTTTTACAGTGACAGCGGCACATTGTCTTTAGAGAAAAATTGTTTATTTTCGTATACATGCATTTACAATATTGCTAATGAAATGACTGGAAGGGCAGGAAGAACATGCTCACGTTTATATTTAAATTCGTAGTCAGTACTTTACTTGGTCGTAAAATCTTTATTTGGTAGTTGTTACATCATTATAATTTATGTATGTATGCCTGGCTCGTGTATACGATACGTATATATATCTTGAACTTAAAGTGTCATTACACTGCCCAAACAGAAATGCATTCACCATGAAATTTCTGTGGTGCTTATTCAATCGTGAGCATGAAAAAGTTTTTTCCGACAAAGATTTATATACCACTTGCTAATTAGATAATCTAATTAAAATATTCGTGTATGGCCAATAGTTCTACGCTTGTTTGAGTATTAAAAAATATCGCCGAAGGCTGTCAGAACGTATGTGCCTTTTCCTCCTTTCCTTTTTATTACATTTTGTTTTTATGGGGAGGTGAGTGAATTCTACGTCTTTGTATGTATGACTAGTTTGTCGCTTCTGCTTTTTTCGTTTTGAAAAGCTGCTATTATACAAACATTTTGAAGCCAACTTATGGGTAGTCTATTCATTTGCACGATGGAGGATAACATGTAGGCCAAAGGTCTAGACTCGATCTCTCCATGCATAGATATTTAACCATGATAAACAATAAATGGGTTAAGGTTTTGAGGGATCAAACTTGAGTTTTTATAACGTTTTATGCCTTTTCTGACGGTTTGAGAAGAAAATTTCAAAGTCAGAAGTGCACTTTACAACTGGCATTAAAATTCGACAGTTATTGTGTGTAAAGAATTGATTGCAGATGAAAAATTGTGTACCTAGTTTCATTCAAATTTGAATGTGTGGTGTTAGAGTCAGACTTTTTTCTTAATTGTCTTTATATTTTAGGTAAGTAAATTTGCAATACGAAATCGTCAGTAAAGTGTGAATAAATAAATTCTTCACACTGAATTGTAATGTCGTGCCGTGTTTTCTCTGTAAGTTTGCTTTATTCATTGGATATTCAACTTAAATCTTTGACTTATACTCAGCAAAAGAAGTGGTCAGTGATTGAAAGACAGTTCAGGGAGTGGATAAGATTCATAATAATAATTGTTACAATTATTGAACTTGGATAATATAAGACAGTTTGAAACGGCAGGGAATACTCTCCAGTATGCATACATACGCGTTAAAACATGTGCATATAGCCGAGATTTGAAATGTGTGTGCATCACAACTGTTAATCAAAGTCATGCAAACATTATCATGATTATACGTTCAACATTGGGAAGAGATATATTCTGCATTCTCAAAGCATTGAATCGGGCACAGGGATTCGTCTTTGTCAAAATCCAAAGATAGACGATGCAACGCATGCACTGCATTTTCTTGACTAGACACTGTGCTAATCATATAATATGTACAATTTATGTAGAATGAAGCAGTAAATTATGAAAAGTGAGCATCTAAGTGACTGCTGAGTCGAGAGAAAAACGAAGGAAAGACGGAGAAGTTGGCGAATGCAAAGAAATGCATTTCTTTATTTGGGAAATTCTTTAATATATTCTGCATTATCGAGAGAAAAGAGCTTATTATTTTTCGTATTTCATGCATGTCATACAACTTTAAGCTTTAAAGCTCGTCTACTACGTTTGCTATTCTAGTATTTCCGTCTTGTTATGAAGTATGTCGAAAAATATGTTTTGAGATAGATATTGTTGAGCCACGGTAGTGCATCACAGCCGTGCCTTTCTGGTCTTATGTATACACATCTGATTACAGTTGCTACTCGTGTACTGTAATCTGTAATATACATATATTCATGTGAACATGTACACATGAATAATGAGCAATGCTGTGTTTACGTAAAAAAACGCTGCATTTGGTATTCAGCTGCTTAAAACGAGATCATTGATCTTACTCTCTTGCTCATCATCCGCGTACACAATTACTTCAAATTTCATTGCCATAGTCTCTCTTTCTCTACGATAATTCAACATACATCAGAATACAAATCATATTATGTGCTATGAATGTAATGAAGATGAGTATTATGCAACTTAAAACGCGCAATGTCAGTGACTTAATTAAACATTCAATGTTTTACCAGATGCTATATGATTTTCTGGTACTACAGCCGTGTAAAATGGTATTGAAAGAGGCAAGGAGTGCTAACTGCGTTTGAAATAAATTGACATGTGAGTGAACGTAAAGTTTTGTAATGTACTAGTGTAATGTTTTCACTTTGAACATGTACCATATTTGAACTCTATGGTACGTGTTGAATTTATAAACTTTACATACGCTTAGATGTCTAAAAAAGAACACCCGCGTTATATGTATGCTTAATCGAAGGTAGAAGCTTGTTTAGTAAAATCCAAACCAAAAATCAAACTGAATATTTGTTTATGTTGACAAATACTGTTGTAAAATTTTGAAGATTCGTAGATAAAGGCTCGCTAGAAGTAGATTTTTTACATTTAATTTTCTGAGCAACTTTCAAAAGTATCCCGAAAGTAGTTAAAAGCAGATTTCGGGGCTCAAAATGAAATTTGCGATCAAAGTTTTTATATACTTACTGACGCATGTATTTTTAGCACAAGTTTACATGAAAATAAAAAGACGTCATAATTTTTAGTCACTGATTCCAAAACACTGGTTGAAAACAGATTTTTTGGACCATAAAATTACACAGTAAGTCCAAAAGCCTTGGACTACATGAGTAAAATAAATTACCGGACCAAACATCTTGGTAAATGTGCAGTATGTATGCAGGAACATAAACAACATTCGTAACTGATTTTATTATGTCTTACCGTAACATGCAATTTCTAACATGAATCTGTGTATGTACACGTAATACCAATAGGGATAAGATATATTGAATGGAAAATATGCCGAGGACGCTGTAAAATATTTACCCCCTGTTTTTCCTCGTGGTGTAAATAAGTCTGTGGATTATCCACGGGAAAATAATAATTACGGAGTGGCCCAACAGCAGCATTTGAGGTGCAGTTAGCTATTTAAAATAATTTTTATGCAAATATATAGTACATGTATGCAGTACTTATATACATAGATATAGATGTGCATGGAAACTCACGATTTGTTCGTTGTCAGTCCGTCATGATGTATAGATTTAGTGCAGGCGGAAGTTACTCTATTTTCTTTGACCAGATTGATACATATACGACTTAATATCAAGAGTTTAAAAGGTAACATGCTACATGTATGTATAAATATACTTACATGCATGTGTCTGAACCTTTGTATTCACCGGTAATGCTTACGTGCTCGAGATTTGGGGAATAAAACAATAAGGATTTATGTATGTCGCTTGTAATATCATGTGTAGCAGACCTCTCTTACTGTTGTTAACGTCTTATTTTTCCTATTGCGGTTTGAACGAAGTTCTTTTCTGTGGTTTATTTACTACTACACTTTGAAGAAGTCTCATGTCCCGCACGTTATTATTATAGAACCTCAAACCCAAACACTTTTTGGCCGTCTCTGTCTTTCTAATTTTTCATTTCCTACATGATCCTACCGTATTACAAGTAAAGCCTTCTTTTTAAGAATTTCAATTTCAAATGTATTCGGTGTACTTAGTTTTCCTTTGCTTGTATATTTTTTGAGTATGATTATTTTTACTGTAAAGTCTCAAGGTGAACTTTGATCTGTGATGTAAAACTTGCATTAGTAAGTATTTTATACATATGTAGTTAGTAGTCGTGATACTCAATGGTCGTATAGCGGGTGTTGTACATGAGAAATTATGTAAACTTTGATATACATTTTATGGATTTTTTCATCTCCTATATATACGCGCTATGTATAATATGTCTTATGTTTTCAAAATTAGACTAACTGTCAAACACGAAGAAGTATGCAAAAATTCAAAGAAAATCAGTTATGCCCTCTGCTTGCACCTCTCGTTCCCTCAATCGACGCAGACTTACGAACTGATTCTGTTTTGCATAGTTTTACATTTTGACCTTCCTTGCACACTATTGAACCTTACAGAAATGATACCTTTTAGCGTCATTTCTGGGCCACGCTCTATCTTATACTCGATGTTGATTTATAAGTTTATAATACATTTTCACAGATAAAAAGTTTGAGTTTGATTTTGATTTGCCTCGGACAGACAGATAAAAAAGTGTTGCCTGTCTATGTGGCATTATGATCTCTCTCTCTCTCTATTGTTTACACTGGGGACGTTCAGAGTCTGTCCAAGTTGTTGTTGAACAGCGTTTCGATGTGTGTATAGTAGGCGATTGTAGTAGATCATCATGGTGATTAATTATGTTTTTATGTGCCAGTAACCATGCATGATGCCATGAACATTGAATCTCGTCTGTCAACAACCAAGTGGGTGGTATTTTTCTTATGTGGATTGTGAAACAGTATGGAAAAAATACATAATTTTAGGCAAACCTTTCTGCAGTGTGGCTAACAAGTTTCTGTACGATATTGTACGGTGATGATGGATAGTTCTACATAGAACAGATCTAGCATACATATTACAAGCGCATATTTATACTATGATCATCTACAGTCTATGTAAGGGTTTTTTTAACATAAACTCCATCCTATTTGAAGGATATGAGACGCATTATCGTATATAACTTTACTTCAAAATGCAAGCTGACTATGTATCAACAGATATCAATATATACGTACATACATCATATATACATGAGATTATAAGACAAGAGGATAAGATTATATATATTGATAAATTAGAATGTACAAGCTATACGAATCTAATAATCAGTGTTTTTTTTACAATTAGTATAAAGAATTAGATCCTCTATCCTCTTGTTATCTCACACATGGTGATGATTGTTCAAAAAGTTCTGCTTCGCTCGCTTGCATCCTCAAGTTGAATCACTAAAGATATTGAAGACTACACACTAAGCATTGAACAGGTCGTCAAGTGCTCACTGAAACGTAGCCTATGAATTTTCTTCTTCCTTTTTTGCCAATATATTTTTTGTCCCTTTTCATTCACTGATTGGCTCGTCGTCTACTTAATCGGATTTTTCTCTGCTCAATCGTGAGTGACTGATGGCTGGCTGGTTGTTTACTGTTCCTTCCAGCTATGAACTATTATTTGATCGTTATCAAATCAAGTATCATGCTGGTTACTCTGTAACACGTTGACGATGCAATGTATACACATATATACACGCATACATCCATCTAATTTGTGTTTTGGGGACAAAACCGGGGGACAATAGGATTCCTAATATCGACAAACAATCGTCATTGAGTTTGTTTCTTCTTTTTTCTTTTTAAAACTAGCAAATAGACAAATTTCATTATTTTTCTCATTAACATCAGTTCCACATCATATTATGTACTTTTCTCGGAAAATAACGAGAAAAAATATTGGCAAAATAAACCAAAAAACTTCCAAATTACGTATAACAACCAATTGACTATAGCAGTTTCATTCAAATGATTTTTTACATGTGGAATCGAGATTGAGAACCAAAAAGTCAAAACAATTTAGAGTGCAATAGTAGGTAATAAAATACAAATCTATTAGACCGATTTCAATGAACTTTACGAAGTAAAAAACATAAAGCTATAGATGAAAAGGGTGATGCATGCATATTACGTATAAATGTTATTCTGTGCATCACCATCCGATTGCGTAGCATGTACATGTCATTTGCTGCATGGAAAATATTTTACTTTTTCCTCACTATCTGTTACGGTGTACGGTAGTTAGAAGTGTTGTTGCATGTACCTACAAATTAAAGTGAGTACAGGTGATAAACCATTCAGTTTTTTTGTCAATGCAAACATACACTACTTCAGTAAGAAGAGTAGGAAGAGGAGAAGGAGGAGGAGGAAAAGAATGTGTCTCAAGTCAAGATCGAAACGACAAAGATCGTGATAATCTTGGCGGTGTCATGATGAAGCCACATATTGCATTACACATTTGTGTTTATTTACATGTGTAATCTAGTGTAATGTTTAGCGTAAATGTAATGTCGACGACTAACTGAGATCTGGGAAAATGGACCCCTGTGATATTTCTTTGTAGTCTTATTGCATTTCTACAACTGTGAATAGACACACATTTTACAAAACAAAACAAATACAGCACTGGTGCATCGAGCATAGTCCACATAGTATGTGGACTAAGAACCACACATACATATATGAGTCGTGTTAACGAAGAGCGATTGCCGACTTTGACGTCAAGGATCTCGTCAGCGGAATAGAAAACGCATA
>JAQIVE010000933.1:0-29567 GCA_034698285.1 Sminthurinus bimaculatus | reverse complement strand
ATAATGTACATAATATGCTAGGCCCAAGTCATGGATAAAAAATTGCATAACTTGGTCGTACCAAGGGATTTCATTCTAGTATATAAACAAGTCCACTTGATCTTCAAAGTCAGTCATTACTCAAACTTGAAATTGAACAGCCAATTCAATTCAGCTCCTCAGCTCAACTCTCTTTCTAGTTTTGCAAGAAACTACCAAAAACCACAAATCGAAATGGCTAAACTCGCTGTAAGTACCCCCATTCGATTTTCTCGAAATTTCTTGGAAATTCTCAAAAAAGTTACTCACAGTGTTCTTTACACCCAGGATTTTTATTTATTTGTGAAATAAATTGTTTCTACCGTTGTTTTGAGGGATTTACTATGTTGTACTATAGAAACAACTTTACTAGTTATAAATCCTTCATAATGTGCTTCAGTTTCTTTGGCTTTGAGTGAAACGATTGTGAGAAAGTGTTATTATATCTGTTATAGTTCTTTATAGATGTGTCTTTAAAGTTTTGTTCTGTTTGTTGTTTGGACTGCAGGTTTTCATTGCATTGATGGCCGTTGTTGCCATGGCTGTTGCCCAAGGTGTAAAGCCCGCCAACGGAGTTGAGAAGAAGGTTGATGGAGACCTCAACACTGCTGCTTCCTTCTACGGTTTGGGAGGCTTGTACGGATACGGTTTGGGATATGGAGGTACGTTCTCACAGAAAACCTCAAAAATTCTAATGCAAGATGGAAAGTTTTTAGAATTTTGAGGCTAAATTCTAAGACAGGGAATTATATACATTTTATTCAAAATAGGAAGCTTTCGATGCCATAAGTGTGCATCGTCTTCAGACTAAGATTAAAAGACACGAGTTAACTTAATTTGGTGCTTCTTCCTGATTGTAGGATATGGATACGGAGGATATGGGTATGGATGGCCTTATGGAGGATACGGATACGGATACAGAGGTAAAATTAATTAACTGCTCGACAGTAAATCAACCTTTAATTATGTATGCCAACAATGTAAAATGGTTTAAAAACCAACATTTTTTTACTAAAGCAGGTTACTACGGTTACCCATACCACGGATTCGGATACTACGGTTAAGTTTCCAGCCTTCTTTCTTTGGTCACTACTTGAAATTCCTCTTTTCATTGGCCTTAAATCTCTCTAACTTCCTCTTGAACTCAACTCTTTCCCTCCTTTTTCTACGTCTTGGATGGACTTTTGGAGATTCATACAAAAATTCGTCGATTCTTCTTCTTCTTCCTTATTTAATCACCGAATCTTCAATTATTACAACTTACAAATCTATAATTTATGGACGACCAGTCCAAGAATCTTCACAAGTACATGTGTATACGCTTCTTGAATCTTCATCTGCCAACATGGGAAAAAAGTCTTTTGATATTTTGTAAATATAATATCTAGTTAGAGTCAGTCACTTATTTTGTATTCGCAATATAATACAATACAATACAAACCAAAACCAAGGACTTTTTGTATCATATGTATTTCTATACTCTATTGTTCATACTTCCGCATAATCTCACACGTGTGTTTAAACCTGTATTTACAACATGTACAATTTAATGGTTCTACATTAAAGTATTTTTACAGAAAACATTTTTGCCCTTTCAAAATTTTTTCATTTTCATATCATCCACAAAATTTTCATGTTTTTGACAATGTGCAACATTTTATTGGCAATCCTCCTGTTCATAACTTGTGAAATTTTTTTAAAGAAATGCATAAAAGTCTCAACTCAAATTTCATTAGACTCTTCAATCTCAAATCCCATCACTTTGCTCCATATTTTTTTGAAGAAGAGTGTAAAACTGTGTTCCCAATTTTTCCTGCAATTACTGAAATCCGATGGTTCATGGTTGATATCAAAATCCCGTCTGTGTTTTCCCTTTTTTTCTACACACAAACATCCATACATGCATGCAAATCCCGACAAATTGCATGTTGATCTCATTCCAAATCCACTGTTCGTTTTTCTTTCCAGTGGAGTTCCCTGGAAGTTCCCTAAGATCCGGATGCATACATACATACATACATACATAAATGTGCTACATGCTTAATATTTCCCATCTCATCAACTATACATCCTAGAAATTCCTATATATGTAGTTGCTCCAATGGAATGGAATGGTGATGCGGGGAAAATTTAGATGGGAAAACCCTGGAAATGAAAGAAGGTGCTTGACTTTCCCAGGGACAAAATTGAGTTTTCTCCATCTTGGAGCCACCACTCGACACATTTTTTCTCTCCGTCTTCCCATTTTTTCGTCATAAATATCCACACAGGACCAACTCGATGCTCAGAGCTCAGCCAGTGTGCGAATCTATTTTATATGTGTATGTGTATCTGTAAGTGTGTGTGTGTGCAGTGTGCATGTAATATATTTGTACGTATAAGTACTGGTATGTACGTGGATATTATGAAGATGAGGGATGGGAATGAGCAGCAACACACGAAGGATACATGCATCCATGGATGTATGTGGAGAGGAACGGGGGAGGATGGCGCGAAGTGTCTGTTTATCCCATGGGAGTCGTATTCATTTTCAGGAGCAAAATAGCGAGAGAGTAAAGAGAGAGGGATGGAGAGAGAGAGAGAGAGGATAAAACGAATAGGAAAAGTAGTAGAGATAGCACACAAACAGATAGTTACACACTCACGTACTTACAATAATAATACGACCACGTCCAAAACTGTATAAACTAAAGCCAAGTCGTCGTCGTAAAACAAACTAGAGAAGATGTTTCACGTATGTACCTTTCTCCTTATTATCCCTGAATGTACTTACGTACATCGTACATACATACAAACTCGTGTGCATATCCACGTGCATATTCAGTTACTAATGCATACTTTTGCTCTTGTCCAAAGTTAACTTTAATTTGAGTTCCCTGTCTCATTACTGTATCTGTATTCCGTATTATTACCGGCGCTACTGAAAATGTGCAGATAAATCTACATAAAGGAGGGTGTATACCTATAGATACATTGAATTATCATTAAGGAGCTTTCACACAAGAAAATTTTTGACTTTTGGCTCTTTTTGTTGTCCAATATTTACCTTCATTTTCGACACACGAATCTCAATATTAGTAAGTAGCCTGAATAACAAGTTCAAACTTACTTCCTGTTGCTCTTAAAAAATCAAAAAGTTCAAGTCATCAAAGTAAAAATCAAAACGTGTATATGCATAATATGTAAGTAAGTACTCGGGTAAGTTATTCCCTTCCCCTTGTATGTATGTAAATGTAAAGCCTCTCAATTATTCAGAGCTTTCTCTAAAATTTTCAAATTTACTGAAACGGGAGTCAAAATTGTGCCAATATACAACCCTGCTCCCTCAGTCTACGTATATAATGTATATTATGCATATTCAAAACTATCTACAACCAATGTCTTCATTCTCCAGAGAAGACACGGAAAGATTCAAATGCAAAAAGCTACTTTTTATCTCCGGTGCTTCATACCTATAAATATAAAACCTGTATGCATACCTATACACTATACACATACATAGCCAAACAGCTTTCAAATAAATATGTAGAGCATACAGTATACAGTTTATAAAAAGTAAAAGCCCTGTCTAAATTAAGTGTATGTGAATATGAATATGTACAATGTACATATAAGTTATGTATCTATGCATAGATAGGGAATGAGGTAACCTGAGAATTCTAGACTATAATGTGTTTTTGTGTGTACTCATATAATTTTATACGACTATATTACAAGGAGCATTTGCCTCCGTGGAAGACAAGGGTAGAGAAAGCAGAGTCTTGGAAGGAGAAGGGAGAAGTAGTTAGTTGGCTCTCCGTGGAGAGTTTTAATGTTCAATTTGAGAGAGACGGAGAAAGACAAAGGCAGAGACAAGAAAAGGAGAGAAAGGGAGAAGACTGTAAACTAGAAATAGCTGTGCATATATATATATATAGCGTCGGACTACGTCGTGGAACGTTCTCCATTTTCTACCTATATAGTTATGTTACGGCTGCTTCGGTCTAGGCAGAGAGAAAAAGCAAGAGGCTGGAAAATAAAATGGGAACGCATGAAAGTCAAGACGAGGAACGCGAAGGCAAAGACGAAGACGAATACAAAGAGGAAAGAAGTAAGAGTTAGACATAGGCACACTTTAAAGAAAAGGCTGGAGAAAAAGAAGAGCCTATTCTTACAAGAAATTCTCCATCTTGTATCTTACCTATCTATGTATAAAGCATGTATTTAGTATGTATGTATGTATATAGACTGTAAATTCCTACATGTGTTTCGGGCATCCTTATGAGCACGGTATGAATGAATGTGCATGCTTTTGTAATTTGCTCAAGTTCCTTTTCTTCGTTCTTTCTCTTGTCTTCCATCTATGTATGCATTCTACATTTTATATGTATATGTATGTATACAGAACAAGACAGAGGAAGAGACGGCGAGAAAGTCAGATTGACTAGAGAAACTCGGGATTGTAACTTTGATGTTCGTAGATATGGGTAGGTACATGTATGTATGGTTGTATGTATATTGTATACGCAGAGAGTCAGAGTCAACTGTACATATTTACATATGGATGGACTCCGTGCACCGTGAAATGTAATTGTACCCTTGATAATCATAACTTTTGCTTTGTGCTACCAACCACTTCACGTTTATTCCAATTTAGTCGGCCTTTTCATCCGACCGTAGTCCCTACAGTTGAGAGTCCCGAGTGCCATAAGAGTTTCAAGATGTACAGTGTACAGTGTACAGCGTTCACTTCTATACTTTTCTGTTCTGTTCAACGTATAAAATAATGTGTATAGCTTCGCCGTCTTCCTTAGTACTTATATAGCTTTCTCATCTACAATACAATATCTTTTATGTGGAAAAGGTCTCATTTGTGTGCGTTGCCTTCTTCTTTTTTTTCATTGATTTTGAAAGGGATGGCGAAAGAAAAAAATTGTAATATTTTTTATGCGTGAACGGAGAATCTATCTACAAGAGCTTAACCTCTTTTTTACAGAATTATATTTCATATTCCCTTCTACATGTTTTCTTGCAAGAGATTGAATAAAATGAAGATAATTCTGAAAAATACAAGAAAATACTGGATGAAATCTAAAATTGGCAAAGTATACGGAAATTTTAGCACCAAGCTGGAAAAATAGAACTTTTTGTACCAATTATGTATTTTATTTCTGGCTTTCTGAGGAGTTAATTATTCAGCGTAATTTGTGATAATTATAAAACAAAACACACATTAAGAAAGCTAAGTATGGGCAGTAAATGTACGTGATGCATTAAATCAGAGTAAGAGCGGTCCACAGAGAGTAGAGAGTTTCAAGAGTTGCACATTATATTATTACGTACATTGTACATTGTACACTCATTAGGAAGGTTTGACATCAAGAGCTTTGGAAATAGGAAATGAAATTTTTTTTTTAAACTTTGAGAGAATTCAAATATGTACACCGTCGCTGCTTTTGGGAATTTCATGAATATAAAAAATCAAAAAAATGTACAATGAAGCTTTTAACCAAAAAATCTCGCAAATTTACCACAAATTGAGGAAAATTAATCTGCACATTCCTCAACCGAGGCTGAACCTTTGAATTAAAGGCACAATATTTCTACTTAGGTATATGTATACATATTATGTATATCTAAATGTGTGTTGAGATGGACGGACATGATGTCTAATTCCAGAAACTAATTTTGTTGATAAAAGTCGTCATTTGATAAGGGATGTGGAAACACAAGATGACGATGACGATGAATATGAAGATGACAAGGGGAGTGGAGGAGCAGGTAGAGTATTATTTGCATAATCATAATATCTGTGTAGACAGTAGACCAAGAGCCTGTACTCTGGGACTACTCATTTTTTAGGGCAAGGAAGAGACAGAGAGAAAGAGCGCGCGGGAAAGAGAAGGACAGACAACATCGAAAGATAGAGAAGATGTTCTAAATTCTAAATGTAATGAGTTGATGCTATCTTTGCACATTAGTCAGTTGAAATTAGCATGATTAAAGAGACAAATTAGATGAGGAGGAGAGTTCTCCAGGGATTCATCAAAGAGTTCAATCCAACTCGTCTATATTAATGGGGAAAGGGGGAGAGAGAGCCACATAGACTTTTCTCTCCCTCAATATATTCTCCCTCCTCCCCTTTCTTCCTCAGCGGCTTCTACCCTCTCCGCGTTCGCTTCTTGCTACTCCTACAGTTATATGACGCAGTCATACACAAAGGATACAAACACCGTAGTGCACGCACTTTTCCTCAGAAACTTCATACCTCTCAAGCTCAAAATAACCCTGCCCAAGAAGAAGAAGAAGAACAGGAAGAAAGTTCAGCATCCTGTTTATCTTGGTATCCCCAAAGGTAGCAAATGTCATGCAGGAATCAGAATTAGGATCAAGATCAAGATCCAAAATTAGAATGAAAGCATTCATCTTCTTCCCTGTAAGTATGTATCAGTCTTCTTTTCTTTTGGTTAAAAACAAACTTGAAAAACAACTGAATTGGGATGGAGATGAAACGAAGGCGCGGAAAAATCTAATTACTTTATCAAATTAATGTTAAAGCAGAAAACATTGCCTCCCACCCCTCAGCCTTTTGTCTGTCGTCATCAACAAGATTAACAAGAAAAAGATTCCCGTGAATTCCCACGTACGTACGCACAAGTGATTTGGCGTGTCAAACATTTTCATTCATTAAACAAGATAATTCTTGTGTATTTTTAGAATCGTTGTAAATCCTTATCCGTGGGCTATGGACTAAAAACTGTCGTATTAATCCTCGGCAATGACGTAAGGTTATACATTATATGTTTAGGCACAAATTTGTTTCATAATTTTCTCCATGATTCTTGAGAACCAGAATATTATTGCGTTTGATAGGAAATCTTTTTTTACTCTTGTATGTATAAGCTCACAAGCAAGGATTCGACTTGTCTCTTCCCCATATTTTTCGGTGCTCTACACTCTCTTTACAACTATGCTTTACACTTTTTTCCAAAAAGCCAAAGTTGACTTGACGTTTTGTCATTTTGGCCACAAAATACATAATTGAACATGAGAAGGGACTTATCTCCAATATTTCCATCAAATTTCCCCATTTTCCTCCTGAGCTGTTCTTGGTAGGTACATTTACAGTATACGTGTATGTTGTATGTACAGACATATTTAGACTGAAACGTAAGATTTACCAGAGCAGCGACGTACAATGTACAGATACATACATGTAGATGGAATAAGATGTCTGGTGATGATCGATCAAGTAAAAGCGGATAATTTAAGGATGAATGTCCTCCGAGTAGTAGTTTCTCTCATATTTAATTCATTGAGCTCAGCCTGTCCGATCTTCAAAGGTTTTTCATGTTCAATGTTCAGTTTTCACGTTTATATTCTCACTCACATCACACACGTTTCAAAGCCAAAGCCAAAACTAACGCCAAGACAGGACAAGACAAGACGGAAATGCTCTCTCTCTCTCTGTCTATCTCTCTCCATCTGTATTGTGTCTTCCTGCTCTATCTCTTCCATCTCGTTCATTTCCCGGTGAGCATTTTATTTCGTGCTCCATCCCGAAATTCTCTTTTCCATATACTACCTATTCTAATGTTATTCCATTTTACAAATTCAACTTAAGCTAAAACGAAAGTACCTGTCTAAGGTTGGCCTTGTCTGCTCTAAAATATAGTGGAAATACATATAGAGTAAAGCGTAAAGCGTGCTTCGCTACAAAAGTTCCACATTTTCCCAAAATACGAATGCAAAGCAGCGTCCTTGTCGCCGTCGTCCGAACCTTTCTTCTAAATTATGAATGACAATTTAAACTGAGACAACTGTCTGCTTTCAACCGGGAAAAGCCTCGACTCCCGGAGTCTAATAGATATTGAAAGGAGGCACACGAAACAACCATTATCATGACGTACATTATGCGTTGTCTAAACTTTGTACACTGTACACACTGTAATACACGCTCAAATGTTTCTATCTATGAATTCTCTATTTACACCACACGCGTGTGTGTATATCGTATATCTATGCACATGTACGATGTATGTATTTACGTGTATGCATATTGCATACAATATCCCATTTGCCAAATGACCTAATGATGAAACTCTATCCTTCAACTGCACTAATACTAATACTAATGCTGATACAAATAACAAATACATACATACAACGAATCCAACTCCAAGATCAGAATGTAATACAGACAACTACGACAACCTGTACATCTATTCAGCACAGCTTACAGTATCTATCTGTAAACCCTACACGGTTCTTACGGGGAATGGATGTTGTAAATCGAAAGAAAACGAGAACCTTCCCTATACATATGCACATATGTATGCGTATTTCCTGTACCCGCTTGCTTCTTGTTTGCCCTAAAATAATAGACATTGAAATGGAAACGGATACGAAAAATACAGCCGTGCTGCACGCTGTATGCTGAACTGTACATTGTACAATAAGCAAATGGAAACATGTAGAGAAAAGAGACTCCTGCAACTTTAACCGTTGGATTTAATATTTAATTCTGGATGAAAGTGGAAGGAGAAAGGAGAAAAGGAGCGGAGAACGCAGGGACGGAGAGTTTTGCTCGTGACAGGTTGAACGGTACAGTAAAGTAACAAGAGAAAGAGCGAGAGAGAGAGAGAGAGATCTTTTGATGGGTCCATCCGTCAGTGCTTTACCTATAGATGAACTCACATTAACTCGTGCTCCTTGGATAAAATGCTCCGTGCATTTTAAAATAGTGCACGAGGGGGAAGTTTTTTGTGTCATACGTACATACATACATACATACGTATAGGTGCATGTATAATGTATAAATGTGTATGCACATATACACATACATACACATGGATTTTCATGGTTATTGTGCAACACGAATAGGAGCGAAAAGCATCCGAAAGAAGGAGCAAAGGACCACCAACAAAAAGGACCAGTCAAAGTCAAGTCAACTGCACGCACTCGACCCGACGTCCTCCGCCTTTGTGCACCGTGCTTTGTATCTATACACACAATACATAAATACATACATACATACATATCTCTATATGTATGTGTGTGAGTGTGTGGATGAAAGAGAGGGGAGAAATATAACCAGAGGCACAACTCATCGGCAGATCGATACAATAATACATACAGATATACATACATGTTGGATTTGGACTCTATGCATTTGATATGCTAGTTACAGTAGAGTACAGTACAGCTTTTTACAGGAGCCACCATCAGTAACAAGGGACCAGATGAGCTTTTACTCCACCAGAACGAAGGATGCACTTAAATTGTGTACAGAGTACAGTCGTCAAAATATCCTTTGTAAATTGACGAGGAGACTCGTACTTTATGTCGTCTCTTGTTGTTGTATCTTCACATCACTATCATGTACAATGTACATACATGCGTGTGTGTATACGTATTTTCTGTCTATTTATGTATGTTTGAATGGGGTTCAAACAGAAACAGGACGGTGTGGACTTTAGCTTTCTCTTGGATTTACAATTTGCCACCGTCAGATTTAGATTTGAACTACCTGTTTGTCTGTTTGTTATTCTCCTTGTTCCCCGAGTCGAGTCCTCTTGTTTCTCCAACATTCTCCAGTCTCGAGTGTGTCACTTACACTTTCTATGTACCTACTCTATTCTAAAACAACTTTTGTTTGTTTTGGTCCAGGACTCTCTCTACCAACCTCCAATTTTCCGTACATTTGTTTTTTACAACTCAAAATCATACATACATACATACACACATGTATAGTATAAAGTAAACAACAACAGCGTAGTAAGAGCGTCTGTTTTTTATAATGGCAAAAAGCTAAAGTCAACAATATCCTGAATGTTTATTTATCTTCTCTCATATATCCTCCTGAAAAATACGAGACTTTAACACAGATACATGTAGCTTTTTCGAGTCACTGAGAGCAAAACGACGTAAAAATCTAATTAATTAAAACAGAGGTGTTTTAAAGCACTAAAAACACGGTAACTGGTAACTGTTTTCATTGTAAGGGAAATAAAAGGGTGAAAATGAGTGTCAACCTCGGTGCCCGTGCTGTGTTTGCAATAAAACGAGGGCACGAGAATGGAGGGAGCTAATTAAAACGGGTAGTTTGTAAATACATATATGTGCCTACTTACATAGATGCTACAACATTATTTCCTTAGTTACACGGTAGATCTACCATGTGCTATAGGTACAACATTATGCATCTAATGATGTTTATACGGTATACATTATATGTACAATGTACATGTGTAGCATCAAGAAGAACTTGAGTCTCACAATGGAGACAAAATTGGAGGGTCATTTGTATTGTCAGCAGATTTGAGTGGACATTTCGTTATTGTGCGATTCCTTCTAATTCTACCTCCATGTTGGGTTGAGAGGGCAATTTTACCCTGCTGCAGTTAGTCCACGACCACACTATTCTAATAGACTTATCCTCAGTTTGTCCACCAAAGAAGGAAGGAAGGAAGACAGAAAAAAAGAAAAGAAGGCCTTGTGTTCTTCATGTTCATTTTCATCTCTCCTTCTATTGTACTGTACATTGTACACTGTAAAACTGCAAAACTTTTCAAAATATGTATATGTACATGCAGTTCACAGCAAGCACACGAGAGGAAGAATGGAAGTACAAGTATTAGAGGTAGATACAAATATACAAGTATGTAATATTGTATGTACAATGTACAAGTACAAGGAGGAATGATTAACTCTGTGTAAAAGTAATTCGTGTGACCATGGAGGAAATAAAAAAGACCCGAGGGAGGCGACGAGTGTCAGAAAGGATATTTGTCACAAAAAGGGAACATGGCAATAAGTGTCGAAACGGATTAAGGCAAAGAAAAGAAGCTCAATCGGCCTTTCTCTTCTTCTTCTTCTTTTCCCCGCAATTCTTTCTCCTATGCCGTTCTCTGTGCTCTTCTTCTTCTGCCTCTATTATCATTGCCTTTTGTCCCATCGTATTATTGCGGAGAAACCAAACCAGACTACATACATACATACATAGACACAGGAAGGAAGACGGGAAGAAAGAGAGAATGGAAAAGTAACCGCAATCTTCCCATTCAACTCGATACGTGTCTATAAAGAAAGAAGATGTACTTTTATATGTAATTCCCTTCCATATACATTATACATACACACACACACACACACTATTAGGCATTAGACACACTCCGACTCGCATTTTTTGAGGGCGAGGGGAGAGAAACTGCATAGATACTACATACGTATACATACCTAATACATACACATGAAGCATCGTATGAGGGAAAAGAAAGGACTTTCCTTGGCGAGTTTCATCAGCTTCCTCATCTTAGTATGTATGTATGTACATTACAGGGAGATACATACAGTGTATTAAGATAGAGGACCATTTGCCAAGTATTATCGCATCTCGTATCACATCGTATCGTGTCATAGTCTAACTGTACATAATACATACATATGTCTCGCTATCGATGAGATGGGAATGGGAGGAAGCTGATTAAGCAGTTAGTTTCATTTTGTACTTGGTTAAGTTACACACATCCAATCTCATGTCCCATCTCGACTCTCGATCCATCCAAATTCCTCGCCTTCTAGGACTTCCTCTTCATTCCCTTCTTTCTCTCTTAAATATATTCTGTCTTCCTGTCTCTCTCTCTCTCTCCGCTCCAGCCGAGGCGATTCATCCATCCTTGTCCTTGTCCGTGTCGTCCCTTCCCTTTCTCCTTCATTCATCAATACGGCGCAATATAATGTACAGGGAACATTTTTCTATTTACCTATGGCTCCATGCTGTATCCTGTTTTTCTACACATTCTTTTCCCCCAACTTGCCTTTTTCTATGTACCCGTATGTATGCACCTCTAAAGTCTTTTGTCTGTATTGACTATTGACTTTCGACAATCTATTGACTGACTGACTGGCGGACTGAAGAGATGACGAACCCTAGAAAAGTTGGCGATTGCAACTTTTCATGGAACGGCAGAAGGAAACAAATCAATGCTATGACCAATGATGGTCAATATCAACATTTGACTTTGATGTTTGCCCAAAGGAAGAAAAGATCCTGATGTTCTTTTATATTATCAGCAGGAAAAAGCAAGTTAATGTAGATGAAGTTTGACTTGCATTTTACAAGGTCTACTATGTAGGTATACAATTTAGCAAAAAATGTACAGTTCATTTGCATGGATAGTAAAGTATGATTCATATCTTTTGTTTTCAGAGGCCGACTTTAAATGAGTGTAATAAATAATAATAAGAGTAATATTAAGGGATAAACCGCCGCTTTTCACAGGCTACACAAGACATTCATTTAATATTATCACCTTCCTCTTTGCTCTCGTGCTGATTCCATCCTCCATTCTCCTTAATATATTTTATATTTATACAGCCAAGTTCAAACGTTGGAGGAATGAATGAATGAATGAATGAATGTGCGGCAAATGAACTGCTGATGAAATCGCCGGGATGATCATCAAATGAAATAAAACAAGAAGAACAAAGCCCCGGAATTAGAGTATGTACGGGTTTATGAAGACGATGACTAGTCCACATGATACATATAGATAGTGGTGATGATAACTCTTGGGCAAATGTGTGTGTGTACATGTACTATCGTTTATACATACAAACAAGTTTATGTGTATGTGTCTGTGGTTGGATTTGGTGAACAATAGTAAAATTGTGGATGTGTGTGAAAACTCCAAGGCAAAGGCGAAATTGAGTTGAAGGAAAGGGGGGAAGAGAGAGAGAGAGAGAGAGGAAAACCATTAATTTTCATAAAGATTCAGTCGGAACAATAATGCATATTCATATGGAAATTATTCTCCGCTCTACTCTCACTTTCTCTCCTTCTTATTTACTCCACTCCCCAAGCAGCAGGAAAAGGAGAGGAATGGAGAAAGAGTTGGTGAAACAAGCGGGAATTCCCGCCGTCAGCCACCAGTCTAGTACATGCATATGTATACAATAGTAATAGTAGCAATAATAATACAGATACATGTAGAAGGACTACAGATAGTAAAAGATAGACATAATAAAGAGAAGAAGAAAAGTGAACAAAGGGATTCGGATGAAACTCGTTCCTATTCTTACGCCTAATTCCATTCAATTCCAAGGAGCTTAGAGAGATTTTTCTCAATCACAACTCACGTTCCTTTTGCCTTTTCCTCAACCACCAACACTTACTTATTTACTTGCTTAACTTAACTTTCCTCACTTTGCTAGATATGTAGATACATGTAGTTACATATACAATAGATATGCACGGGAATAAAGTCTGACTAAAAATAGTCTACAATGTGTCGCTTGTATAAACTGTCCGAATAAACTTTCTCTTGTTTGTGAAGAATGAAAACCTGTATACTGTAAGCACCGAGCAGATCAGTATATTATATGCACATAATTAACTCAAAAAGGTTGAAGAAACTTTTGGACGGTAACCGTAAAAGTAAAATATTGTTTCCCCTGTCTTTTGTTAACGATTGATCACAGAATTTACAGACAGCAAGTGATATCTACTTTTTCTGTATTTTTAACTCTGAAACGTAACATGAGGTATGAAAAACGTGGTTTAAAAGTTAACTTTGAAGCTGAACATTGACTCTGATAACAAGTCAAGTAATATGGTGACACTCAGTACTCTCTGCTTTATATTATCAACGGAAGATAAAACTGAGGTGACAGAATGTCTAAGAAATTCAATAATTAAATTTTTATAAAATTCTTCGTACGATCTAAGGTGTCCAACAAAAATGTGCGTTTGGATTTCAAAGTGTTGGATGAGACAACACAGATATGAATGTTGGTTTTAGAGACATATTATGATTATGATGTAATGGGTGACTATGGCTAATACATAACGTATGTAAGGAGAGAAATGGATATGAAATGAAAATGAGATGACTGTAAGTAGTTGGGGGAGTTTACACTCATTTTCCCTTTGAAATCCTCCATGTTTTGGTTTATACAATACATAATAAAGTGTAGCAGTACTGTACACACACACAGAGTGTCTTTCTCCTTATTCTTTTCTATGCCGGTTATTTACACGTAATGAAAACTAATGTGACGGAGAACAGACAGACACGGGGAGATGAAGAGAGAGAGAGAGAGGCAGAGACAGAGACCATCCCGTTATTGTTATTATTGTGTGACAGCTGGGTGCATCTTGCTTTCATCTCGTCATGGGTCATACTGTACACTCCGTCACTTTCTCTCCTCCGCCATCATCTCCGCACCATCTCACCCATGTGCTCCGTGCATATGGGCTCTGTCATAATAATAATAATAGCGATGATAATGTAATAGCGAAACCCCTAAAAAAGGTCCCCCATAAATTCATTCACATTCATAAACTTCTCATCCACCACCACTCTGCTCTCTGCTCCCCCTCTCTCCTCTGTACATACATGCATAGATACATAGATACATATGTATGTATGTATATACATGTGTATAGAAAATATACTGAATTTTACACCACTTTTATACATGCTATTGAAAGAGGATGAAATAACATTGCAGATTATGATTATATTATTATTACCCCTGCCCATATTTTGCACCACATGCTTTTCCGCAAAATTCTAACCAAGCCTGATCAATTATACTGTAAAATGTGGTGTAAAGAATATGACGAGGAGAAAAATTTAATAATTGTTAAAGATTATGAACAGGGTTTCAAAAAATTCCAAAATTATGATACATAGTTATGCTCAAAATATGAAAATATAATATCGCTGTAGCGTGTTGATTAGGTATTTTCCAATTAAGATAAAAAATAAAACGGACACATCTTGCAAATTTTTTCCACGTTCATCAAATTACAGACCTTTATTATTTTTATATCATAATAATATTTAGTAGTAATAATATAATATGTCATATATAGTATAATAATAACTTGATAACCTTTCATCTCCGGTGAATTTTTATTGCTCAATATCGTCGACTTTTTTCTTTTCTTCTAATACACACGCCGTGTCCATTCTTTTCCTTTCACTCTTTTTTCTTTTTTTTATATATCTCAAAACCTCTTTTATTGACAGCTGACATTTTACAATATTTGATTGCTTTTTTTACTATTATTTAGTCTCGTCTTGCATTTATATGTATATGTATGTGTATACAATAATATAAGTATTAAGTATGTATGTATGCATGGTTTTGCTTTTATATTTTATACGTTAGTTATGCCTTCGACATTACATCAATTCAACTAATATTATTCCGAGTGAATGAATATATGACTGAACAAATATATTTTTTATTTTTGAAGACTGAATATTTGTTTTTTTATTTTACGTACGATGGATTTCTCTTTATCTCTCTTTTTTTCATTTTAACTTTCATGAAAATTATTATTTTAATTTAAATAGTTATTCATCGTCTTCTGATACTCACTCTCAAGTCTGAAGACAGATTTTCATTTTGAGTTCTTATGATTGATTTTGGTTTCCTCCCGTTTCTCACAATTAAAGACTTTTATGATTATTAATTTATTAGTATACACATACAATGAAAAAACATACAAGATTGCTCTCACCTTGTCATAAAATTTTAATGATAATAATAAAATAATTACTCCCATTCAACTGGTATACACTACTTGCACCATAAGGAATAGCGCCCACTTTCTAAGAAAGTTTCTACAGTTTTTCTTTGAATTTTTACTCAACTTTAAGGTATTTAACTTCAAACATATAAACATTTTAGATGTAAAAACAAAGTTACAATCTTTTTGATCTTTTTTGAAGAGTTCATGCACCCAGAAAAAAATAAATATTACAAACTGCTTCTATACTTAAATATTCATACTTTCATTACATTTTGACCTTTTTCCACACACTAAAAGTCACTTCCACCGAGCAAACAAACATACACACATACACACACTGAACAACATTAACAACAACAATGACAGTAAAAACTTGTCAACATATTATTTATATAAGTCCAAGACAGTTATTTACCTCATAAGATAATACATACTAAAATTTTATACTTTAGAACTACTTCATTTATTCGTATTTTTATGCATTAAGAATGATATTTTTTGAATAAACACACTCTATGAAAAATTTTCCTAGCATCAGTCGCTACATAAAATAGTATCGTTATTATAATATATTCATTATTACGTCATGATACACATTATTTTTTTGCTACTATGCAAACCTTTTCCTCGTCTTGGAAAACTACCATGTATGTATGTATATATCATTTAAATATTGAATACATTGTGCACATTTCATATTATAATCAAAAATATTTAATAACTCCAAGTTGAAGAGATAATATTTATTTAGATATGACGTACTTAAGTCACTGGATTATTCTGTGGTTAAATAAATAAAATATTTACTTGCTTCTTTTTTCCTTCCTCTTTCATCTTTCGATTAAAATACCTTTTGAACGAATTTTTTCAAGATTGTAAAAACCGAGGTTTTAAATACATACAAGCAAAAACTTGTCACCTGGCTAGCTCTGTTTTCGTTTTCAAGTTTTACATTTGCAGCGTCAACTGAAATGTACATAAATCGTTTACTGACTCGTTTTATGGGTTTAATTTTCCCCTGTGCTTTAGACTTGTACCACTAAAATCCGACAAATTACTACAATACAACAATACGATACAATACGATACAATTGACAATTACAGATAGATAGATATTATGCTACAGTCTATATTCAAATGTATGTAGGGATGCTACAATTGCACGACGTTTTATTGCCATACAACGATCATCTTTAAACATACACTGTTTTAAACATGTAGTATTTAAGTAGCTCAAGACCATGTGTTTGTTTTTTCTTTGCTTTGATTTAACTCGACATTGTCGTTGCTCGGAGTACTATATGTATAATTACGTAATACACATTTATTCTGTTGCATTTGCGATATAGATACCATACAATTTATTATGTACATAAGGGCTATGGTATGCACTATAAATATAACTATAGTGCTTTTAATTTGCCTGTTTGTGCAGTTTTGAACACACGAATCAAGAATGGGGAACAAAATGTATAAAAAAATCAATTCCTATACTTATTTGTATCATAATATGTTCAACTTTCACTCTCCATTCATTTATCCATACGTTTTTTCACTCAAGGTTGATAAATAAATGCTACTTACTTAAAGTTATAGTTACCTGATATTTTATTTTATAATTGTGGACCTATATATAATTATAGTATATTTTTGTATGTACATACATTACGATAAGTGATATGTACAGACACTGTATGATTTGTATAGTAACGCTGAATATGTATAGAAGATCTGTTTTCTCTGTGTGTATAATTGTAAATGTAAACACACGCTCAATAGTTTTGTGATACAAACTAAATACATTCTCTCATATGCACAACTATATGTACGTATAATTCTAATGCATCAACTAAATGCATACTGTTATATTGTTATATGTATCACACATCTAATAAATACTCGTTGTATCTAAATGCTTGCCCTATGAAAAAGTACAAGATGACGATTAAATTGGACAAAAACCCCGATTTTCCCATCTTGTACTTTTCTAAAAGCTTAAAACTTTTTATGTATTCGAGTATTTACCAGACATGTTCTGCCTATATGTAGTTATTTACACACTTTCACTCACACACACACACATACACACACTCGAGTATCTAATCTAGCTAATTGCTGTCTCATACACTTAATGAGCCTCACTGATTTCCCCCCAGAAGAGGGACTTTGTGCAAAGCTCACCAACTATATAACTATTACTAAATACAGTCACCCTTTTCACCAACGGCTCGATTTCGATAAGTAGAATTACGGGTTTTCTTCCGATTTATTTTACTCTATATTATGTAGTTATGTATGGTATGTATATTGTATAGTGTATAGGTATTTAAGTGTAACATGTTTATTTTAGGTTAAGTGTTTTCATCTATGTATGTAATATGTATACATTCAATCGTTCACAAAGGTAAATTATTTTTTCCTACAATAAACTCTATGTACTTTGTATACACGTATAATACAGTTGATATGTTTTTTACGTAGACTTGGAGAGCCACTGCTGGGTATTTTTACTATAATATTACACTATACTATCTTACACATAGGACTGATATATAATTAAGATATGTACATTTATGTATTTTTAGCCTAAGTACACAATATGTATAGTATTTATTCGATATTTATTTTATCCTCCAACACCAGGCGTTTGATAGTGCCCGTGAAAGAGGGGAAGGCAAAGTTTTCTGTCCCCCGCATCCTACGTATTTCATATGTATATATGTATTTTATGAAAGAGATATTCAGCAGGTTTGAGGAAAACTTGCCCGAGTGATATGTTTTTTGATAATTGGTTTTTGCACCAGGATTTTTTGCAAAAGGAGTCCCGGAATCCTTGATATAATATAATATGTATTTTATATGATGTTTAGAACATTTTATCTATAAAAAGTGTATCCTAAAAATTATAACAAAACTACAGTTTTATAATAAAGAAAGATACAATAATGTGTAATTTAACATTTTCAATATATAATTGTAAAGACCGTAAATATTTTTCTAGTACTAAAAAAATTCAGGTAAAAAATATTAAAGAAAATTTCATTTTGCACCAAAAAGTGAAAAAACGGATTAAAATCTGACATTCATAGTAATTTTTTAAATCAAATCGCATAAATATCACACTTTGACTGCTTTAAAACATCTTACAATGCTGAATTTTGTGTGAATCGATATCGATATGTATATTGTAGTTGTTTGATTTTTTTGCAGTCGATTCAACATTGGAGTAAATATATTTATAATCTGTACATATAATTAGATTCTTAACCTATTTTCTTATAACTATAAAGGTGTCTCGTCGAGTGAAAGCAAAAAAAAACGTAAAAAATGAAACTAAAAAATTAAAACCCTTACTGTCTACTTTCACCTGTAAACCGTAATATTTTAATTTAAATGAGGGTAACTAATAATTAAGATCCCTACTAATGATCAACACGTTCCCAATCCAAAAACTTCCAATACATACATACATAGCAGGTGAACAGTGCATTTCGCAGAAGCGCACCATTCAACCTCATCTTTTATATTTTTTTATACTCTCCCTTTTTTAATATCTATCTCTTTTTTACATACATAAACATTTTACTTTCACTCCAACAGATCTACTGTGTGTATATCAACAACTGATAAAATCTTTATATACATACATATTTTGATATTCGATATTCTTCTTCTCTTTTGTAAAATGTAAATTAAAATCTCTGCTAGTGTATAGTGTATGTAGTAAGTATCAAGTACTAACAATGTATGTATCATAATAATAGTGAGCGCACCTTTTGTAAGTATTATCCGTTTCTTGCCACAGCCCTTTGAGGATTTTTTCATGTAGTTGAAAACCTTCCTCAGTATTTTTAATATGTATTTTGAAGTAATATTCTTTACTTATACTAAATATTTAATTATACGGTGAGTGCACAATTCTTTGAATTATTTTATGCCTCTCCGCATCATGATGTTATCTAATTATTTATATATTTACATTTTATGTACATTATTTACAGAACTTTTCTTCACCAAATGTCTCATACATGATATCTGAGATATCTATACTCATACTTACTTTATAATATACAACTATTTTAGCTTTAACTATATTATCTTTTCTTACTTACATTTAAAGTTCTAATTTATTTATACAGATTGCAGTTGTGATGCTTTTTTTCCTTGTCTACATTATTTATGATTTATTACAATGACAATGATATAAAATACAAATATATTTTGTATTGTATTGTAAATTGTAGTATTTATATATTTACATATTATTCTAGTTTTACTTGATGAGTTTTTTCATATGTATTCAGTTGTATTGCCTAAAGTCAATATTAAAGTTGTCTGTAATAAAACACATTCAAGTTATCCGCTGTTCTAAAATTATGTAACCCTTTACATTTTTTTTCTGTTCGTCCTCTTCACTTTTCTACAGCTTTCTTTATCTTATCAGAATTATTACTTTAGAATAGAAGTTGAAAGGATAGAAAAAACCCTAAAACTTAAATGAGTACAAATATTTTATCCGAAAAACTGTAAAAATCATCCTTTTAAAAATTATACAACTATAATTGAATCTCACCCGAGTGAATTGATTGCATCGCTTTTTATCATATTTTATCAGCTTCCTTATGTATATACAAGTATATAATATAGGTCATAATATATTTTTTATATATACACATATTTACATGGAGACTGTCGAGGACGGGATTTGAACATGGCAAAGGAAAAAATGAATTTATTATTGGGGTTATATGTTATATAGATCTGTAAGTAGCTTTGGATTAAATGTTGTAGGTCTGAATTTTGAAATTTATAAACGATACTAAAAACGTACGGTGACAATATGTTTCTTCTTTAATTTTTCTTTATATTTTTTAAAGTATAGTATTTAAATAATTTAATAGTCATTTAGTTAATGTGTTTATTAATTGGATCTAAAGGGGTTGGACTCGCTCGTACTTTTAAAGGGGTTAAAAGTATTCGCCGAGTCGTCGTAGCCCTGTGACGCTTGTTGGTACTGATTGGAAGGCGCACTGCTGTTTACTGGAGGAGCTCCTCCTCCGCTCCCAACACCCCCTCTGTCGACATTTGTCTCCTGGAAGGTGACCCGATGACCCGCTCCTCCCATATTGTTGGCTGAGCCTCCCCCAAAGTCATCCTCCTCATCCTCTCCCAGTCTCCCATAGTTTTTGCTGTAGTCTGGCACACTCTTGCCCTTGTCCTGGAGAGCATAGGTTTGATACTGCTTGTCCGGCGGGTCCTTCATCAGGATGTTGGCCTCGTCCTGGAACCCCTTGTCGTAAATGTGTCGGAGGAAGATGAGGACCGGGACGTACATCAGGTTGGACACGGCGATGCCAATGTTGAGAGCGAGGAAGCCGATGGATTCCATCACCCGGCCCGCGATGATGGGTCCGAAGGCGTAGGCGAAGGAGTAGGAAATGTCCGCGATGGCGTAGATACTTCCATATACGGAGACATACCGGAGATCGACGAGGTAGCCCAGGGTGGGCAGCAGGGCTGTGTCAACCAGGGCGATGCCGAAACAGATGCCTGAAATGGGGATCATCAGCACCCAGTACGACTTTGCAAACGGGATCATGAGGGAGCAGACCCCTTCTAGTGCGAGACCGCCCGCCGCCATCAGCCACTGATATTGAGGATACTGCTTGCTCAGCTTGACCGTGAGGACCACTCCGAGGACGTGAGGGAAGAAGGCGGGCAGCCAGATCATCCCCTGCTCCCACTGACTCACGTGCATCGTGTCCATCATCCACACGGATATAGTCGGCTCGAGGAAGGCCAGGGACACGTTGGCCATAATCAGGGCTCCGGAACAAACGGCGATGTAGGGGTCCATAAAGAGGACCCAAATGGGCGTCCCCGCGGGTCTCTGCACTCCCTGTTCTTTCTGCTGCTTCTTGATCGGCTTCATCACCAGCCACAGCATGACGGCGTCCGCCACACACACGAACGAGAGGATGAGGAAGGGCACCTCTTTTCCCGCCAGCTCGTACATCAGGCCGCCAAACGGCGGGGCCACGAGACACCCGAAACTGATAAAGGCCAAGGCAATCCCCAAGGCCTTGGTTCTCTCGGACTCTTCGGTGTAGCGATCGGCGATCATGGCCAAGCCGGAAGTGTCCGCAAAGGCCGAGCCCACACCCTGGAGACTCCGGGCGAAGAAGAGGAGTGAGTAGCTGGAGCCGATGGCAAAGACGGCCGTGGAGAGGAACATGATTGTCAATCCAATCATCATGGGCTTGTCATACCCGATTCGGTCGATAAGGGCCCCACTGAAGGGGTTGATGAACAGTTGGATCATGGCTTTGGAAGCAAAGAGGACCCCAATGGCCGAGTCCTCACCCTCGTAGACAATCACCCCATTAATTAGTTTGCCCGTGTTCCGCGTGGGCTCGGTGTAGGTGTAGTTGCCCGTTTTGTTGGAAAAGTGAACGACTCGAGGCGGCTCGGTGACGGGCTCTCCGCCCTCCATGTGCGTGTCCCAGGAGCCGATGCGCCGGAGATAGTCTGGAATTATAGGAACGATCACCATGTACAACATGTTGTCGAGGAGGAGGGCGATTGAGACGATCACAAGAACCAGTTTCCGCTGAGCCTTGGGCTCCTCCAACTTTGTGAGGATAAAATCCTTCACCTCCGCAATCTCCAGGTTTAATATCGGGAGTTGCGGCATTTTGCTGTTTTACTTTAGTTTTTTTTTTGAATTAAAACTCTATTTAATTTGATTATCTGATGATTTAAATATCACAGCTGATCAATTCTGTGTGATATTTTCACGCTCACAATTTTTTCTCAAGTCCTCTCCATGTATGTCGATTTACTGTGAAATTTTTAGTCTCTTCTGTTCTGTAAAGGTTACAAACACAGGTTTAAGTCGGTTCACTCCAGCTTGTCGCCTTGTTTAACATGGACACTCATCATTTTCATCATGATCCAGATCATCAACAACAAAGCACTATACAAAACTTTTGTCGGGTCTCATTGAAGAAACGGTGCACGTATTTCTTCCTTTATTTCGGCTTGATGGAAACGCGAGTTATTTTTCCGTGTCCCTTGAAATTCGGACTGAGATTACCTCGGTAAAAGTTGGCTCTTGAACAAGTCAACTATAAATGGGAGTGTGTATTGTATATTTTATGTGTGTGCGTGTCGAAGTTGAAGCCGTATTCGAATTCGGATTCGAGTGGAAGAGTAGTAGTAGTAGTAAAAGAATGGAGAGTAGTAGTAGTAGTGGTAGTAGTAGCGAAATCTCCAGGGAGACGCGGAGAAATGAGCAAATGCGACTTGCTGTCGCGTTCACAGTTGTCACGAATGTTGGTTGTCAGAGTCTTGTCCAAGTCCCCAGGCAATTGGCTCCTTTCTTCTTATTCTCGTCCTCCGCTTTACACACACAATACAGCAGACGCGATGAGGATGACGATGACGATGGCTCTTCTACTTCTTCTTCTTCCTTTGTCTACCATGTATTATGGATGGAGAGATGTAGAAACTTGTAACAGGATGAAGGTAAGTTGTTGGGCTTACTTACGTAGTTTAGTTTAGCCGTTGTGTGTTGTCTTTTCCTTTCTTGCTTCTCTCGGTGAAAGAGAGAGAAATAATTTAATTCTAAAGTGAAGTCTCGCGTCTCTCCCGTCTTTTCCCCGTTTTCTTTTTTTCCAAGAAAGAAGATAAACTTTTTGTCTCGCTGCTGCTCCTCTTCTAGTTTCTTCTTGTTCTTTTTACTCTGCCGTGGAAATGCAAGTCATTACAGTTGTATGTGTGTGTATATTGAGCTCCTCTGATTCTTCCCCTTTTTTGTATGTGTGTGTATCTCTTTGTTGTTGGATTTTTTGGGTCCCAAGGTGGAGGAATCTCAATGGAAATTTCGTGTCGTTTATTTTGCTTAACTATTCACTCATTCTCCATTTCCAGCACAGAACAACACAACACCGCACTCTACAATACAGAGTATGTATACAATGTAATTTAAATCATTTTTTTTTCAACACACTGGATTTTTTCACTTTGATTTTTTTAGCACGGTAATTAAATGATCACAAAAAATAAGAGACAAGATGATCCTTTTGATTTGTTGTTGAGGGATGAAGGTAAAAATCAATAATAATAAATACTTTATTATTGAGAATGAACCGAGAAATTGAGAATTTTTCGATGGCAGTCCTTTCTACACGTCCCAACGGTCAACCCCAAAGCAGAGCTTATTTGGCTCCTCATCACCATGCTCCTCTCATCCTCTCATCACTTTTTCCATTTTCCTTTCCTCTCTTCTGCACCAACCAGCCTTCCTTCGCCTTTTTATTTGCTTCGCTTCTCTTGCCCTTCCTCTATATGTAGCCAAATCACCCTAAAACAAAAAGAAAACCGAGAGAAAAAAACCAATGTAGTAAATATACAGATATTCCTTTGACATGGTCTTTTATTGAATTTTTTTTATAGCACAAGTCACAAAGGTTCATCATAACTTGCTATTTTTTGTTTTTGCGATTGTAGTGGCAAATAATATTGTATTTTGTCCTTGTCTTTTACATAGTATACTTTTATATTATGCTAGAGAGTATAGTGGGAGTGTGACGAGATTGTATAATAGTTACATACGTAATCCTTGCTTTCATCATTTTCTTTTCAACAAAAAGGGAATGAACAAAAGAAAATTTCAGCTTCACCTCATTCCATTCACCTGTCTAATAATAATAATAATAGTAATAAGGTTGCACCATCATATTAAATCGCAACTAAGAGTGATGATGATGATGATGATAATGTTGATTCGAGACACATGGAAAAGTTGAGAATACGAAACAAAGGCGAAGGTAGGCTACAGAAAGAAAGAAAGTCAGAAAAATACAGAGTATTTCACGCCACGCCAAACTCGTATTATATTCATGAATTATGAAGCATAAATAAATCATTTTACAGAAAATAAGCCGAAAAATAGCAGAAAGTAAATTTATGTACGTATATCATATAAAAGTATAATATATGTATGTATATGCGGTCTTTATTACATCTCTTGCTTTCCTTTCGTACGACAATACTTTATAAATAAATTGCTTGTTACAAACTGTAAGGTTCATTCCATAGATTGTAGAGTAAACCTCGCATATTTTGAAAAATGTCAGAATTACCAAATTTTTTCAATCAGTGCCAAAATTTCAAAAAAACTTTTGTTCCGACATAAATGGCACAGCAAGTTCTATAATACTGTATACCTATAATATTATTACTCAATCGTAATTACAATATTGCAATCTCGGTCGTAACTTTTCGCACACCGTCCAAGTTAATATTTATGTATATTGTATATATTTCAGTTTCATTTTTGAAATAGAAAAGTTGGAGGCATGTGTGTGTGTATTTCTAACTGAGCCCGTAAACTCTGTTTATTTCAGCTAACTAGAAAAAACAACTCTTTCTTCCTCACCAACAGAGAAAGAGAGAGAGAGAGAGAGAGAGAAAGAGGAAAGGAAATGGGTAATCGATAAAAGTGCGTGTATACGTATTCGTCGCGTATATTGCTACATACATACATACATACATGTGTGTGTGTGTGAGTGTAATGAGGACATGCGAAGGTGGGTGTTGGTGAGTTTTCCACAGTTGGACGTAAAGTTCCTTTCCATACACGGCAGAGCACAATACAATACAGAACACACTACACCACAAACGAATGGACTTGCCTTTATCTTCGTCTCTCTTTCTTTCTCGCTCTCTCTCTCTCTTTGGAAACATTCATTTGATTATTTGGCATGAAAGAATAACCTCTTTGCTCCTGGGGAAGGAGAGAAAAGTGGAAAAGTGGTGGAGAAGTACTAGTACTCTTGCTCTTACTCTTACTCATACTCATACTCGTACTCTCGTATTCGTACCGTCGTCCTTTCCTTTCCCCCCTATTCCTTGCATGTTCTCTGGCTCTCCGCTTTCTTCTCCGCTCCGCTGTATAAATATTATATCGGTAAATATTCGCGTGTATACTTTGTACATACTACATATATACGGACTACGGACTACGGTCCTGGCTGCATTGAGAATAGGGAATGGAGAAATGTGGACGACGTGAGATGGGGGAAATAAAGAGAACTTTTGTGGAACTTTTCTCACGTTGTTTCCCAACTTATCCAGTATACACTCCGTATACGTAATGTACTGTGTGTACAACGTACATAAATACATACCTTACTATACACCAAGGCAGGAGAGAGGGGAAAGGAAAAGGTATGAATACGAATACGAATACAGCTACGACGAGGAATAAAAATACAAATGCAGGGAGCGGAGGCACAGTACAGAGATCCACACGACGATAGTATTATCGAAAGAAAGGGAAGCAGAGAGAGAGAGAGACGAGGCAAAGAAGCGGAAAGGAAAGGAAAAAGGAAAGGTGAATGTTGAATGTAGGTCGGTTGTTTATGGTCGATAGAACGGAAGACGGAGAGAGTCAGAGAAAGAAAGAGCGAAGCAGGTAGACGGTAGATCCCCGGTGCTGCTAGCTTATATGTACATTATACATATACATGCACGTTTTTTGTATCTACCGTAAAACACAAAGCTACTATACAATTTTTTCAATTGCTATTCTTTTCTGTTCTACAACCGTTTTACCCTCCCACCCAAAAACTTGAAGCTTGGTTGGAGGTTCAAAGTTGGAAGACAGCAAAATAGCTAGGGAAAGGTGCTGCATAAGGAAAATGTATATTTTATGTATGTATGGACAAACTCAAGGCTGTCGACTGAGGATTCAAGACCAAGGCAAATACTACAGATACAGATCTACAATCTACAGTGTACATACAGAATAATGTATAACGACCGCAAATAGTACGTTGATTTTATACTATATCTAGCCAGCAGACTGGAAGAACTGGAGAAACTAGAGAAATTCCTGGTAAAGGTACAGCTACAGCTACAAATGCAGCTGTCTCGCAGTCTCTCTCAAACATTCAACTTTACCCACCGTCTCAGTCTCAGTGCTCCCTGTTCTGGACTGCCTTCACTATCGGCTGACACTTTAATAATTTTCCCGACCTCTTTATGGATTTTTCCAGAGCGGTGATCGAAAAGAATGTCTGGAGAAAAACGTGGAGCTAAACACATTCATTTTAGTCTATTTTCAGTCCCAACTGCGCAAATGTGGCTGGAAACATGGAGATGGTTATATAACTTTATTTTTTATGTAAACCTGACGGTAAAATAAATAAACGTCGTGCATTTGGGATTTTTAGATGTAGAAAAAAAATTGTACATCTTTATTTCAAAAACAATTTTTAAACCTCGTTTTCCAAGTTGGGCTTTCGTAAAAAATTTATAAGGATTTGAATGTGGGATTAAAAGTTTTGTATTTATTTATACGTGTTTGCTATAATAATCGAGAAAGATTTGATGCGAGATGAAATAATTGCAAATGCGAATCGGTAACGCCTCCATATAGATTTTGGACTGTCTCTATAGGCTGTCAGCCTGAATATGAATTTTTGAGGAGCTTCCTGAGAATTCAGATGAGTAGGAATGGAAATAGCAGAGCAAAGCAGAGAGGAGACTTGAATTGTGTACTTTACAAATGTACACGAATTCGGCCGCTGGGTTGATTCGGATTCTGGTTTGGTGTGTTCTCCGTCTCCGCCTCTTGTTCTTCCTCCTTTGCTCCTGATTGAGTTAGATGTGAGTGCGGAGACTTAATCAAGCAAAGCTACCCAGGGGGATTTCCATGCTCATTTAGTCAGTCGTTCCGTGGTAACAACATCGAAATACAGAGATAACCTGACGCTTCAGTCTCAGCCTCAATTTCTATCGCCATCATGCTCCCTTTCTCTCTCTCTCTCTCTCTCTTTTCTGTCCTCTTCCGTGCTATCTATGTATTTGTCCCTTTCTATGTATTATTGGCAGACTCATTAGCCACGAGCTCCCTCGCGTAAAACTTTCCGTGTAAAACTGTCAATCCAATTTCTACACTACATACAAGGCGAAGGACAGCTAGAAACAGAGAGAGAGAGAGATCCAATCACACATTTAGTTTGTCATACGAGCTCCAATTTTGAGGAAAGTGCCTCAGGTCATATTACTGACTGGTATCGTTCCGTTTGAGCCTGGTTTTTCTGCTTCTGACAAATTTACATGCATACATTCATACATACATGCATGTGGACCGAATTCACAATTTACCCCTGAAATAAGTACACATGAATTTAGCTAATTGGCTTATATCTATATACTGCTTGCGTACTGCGTTTTGTTTTTTCAACCAAAAGTTTTTCAGTACTTTTGCAGGCAGCTAAAAAAAGCTCTAATGCCCTGGGGGAATTGTAAAAAACAATTTAATTTTTGTTTGTTTTCCCATTCCCTTGATTTTGGTTTTGGTTTTGATTTTGACTGTGGTTTCGATCCCTAGATGAACTGCTCCGTCGATGAATGCTCATCTTCATCTTGCCGGCAAATTTGCTCATTTCCGTTGATCAAATTTGGTTGCCCCTGAGCCCAATTCAACAAGTCACATCCAGAAATCATGACAACTGCATATTAGGTATCCAAATCCAAATTTAAAGTTAAATGTGAAGCATGCACAAGGATTTGAACAACAAGCAAAATTTTCAATTTCACTGCCCGTACAGGAATGAAGAAAATATGTAGGCAAATTATAAAGGAAATTACAGGCAGAATTTAATTTTAGATTTTTGTCACTTCCTTTTTACAGCGATAAATTGCAAAAGTGTGTATGCAGTATGCATGCGTGTCTGTATGTATGCATATTCCATGTCAAAACATGCATTATTTTGGTTTCATCCTCACAAAAGACCTTGACAATATATTGGCTCTGCTTCTACCATGTTCTTTGTAAAGATGCTTTTTTTTCTCTCTTCCACGTGTGTCTTATGCCGATGTACATACACGGAAGCGTGTGACACTGTACATATGTATGTATGCATATAATCTAGCAAAAAAGGAAATGGAATGGAAGCGTTGAAGAGAAGGGAGGTAAATTATGCAGAAGATTTTCCCTCCCATTTCTCATCTCCTCGTGTGTGCACGTTGTCGATGGATTCGATTGGATTGGCTTGCTTGCCTTGAATTGGATTCCCTACAGTCAATGGGCCGAGAGCGAGGAAAAGCCAAAGCCCGCCGAGATGATGTAAGAAGTGCAGCCTATATATGTACAATGTACATGTATTGTCGTGTATAAATCGAGGGAGATGCACACATTTATAAATACAGTAACACAGAGATGTATGGAAGAACGCTTTCTCTCTCCTCCCTAGTTCAGTTTGGTTTGGTTTGCTATGGTATGAGGAAGCGAGGATGTGAGGAGTTAGCAAGATAATTGGAACACCACCCGCTGATTTCCCGAAGCAAAAAAACGCTTCTCGCTCCACACTTTTCCCAAAGCCAGGAGGATCAGAGAAAATCCCTTTGGTTTTATCTACATGCCGTCTTCTTCTTCTGCTTCTACTACTACATATTTCTTCCCCTCCTTGTTGTTTTGTTTTCCTCATTGTGGTCTGGGCCTCGTTTTCCCTCTAGCTTTCATTTTCCCATTGACGGCGAATCGCCTCTTTCTTCCTTGTCCTCATTTTTGTTTTTTCGTCACACTTTTCTCAAAGGACAATGAGGCAATGATGCAGTGCATGGTGTACGATGTACGCAATGTAACAAGTGCAATGCTTTTTATATATTTATACAATAATAATAACACTATTTTTGTGTGAATTTTCCCGTATATGTATAGCCCTATTGAATGGGGATGAACATTTTATGCTCATGCACTTGCCATTAAATATGTGCATTAGATTTTATTTACCACACACGATCCTACTATATATATGTATGTATTCTTTCCAATCCAATTCTACAGTATGTGATGCGATTCAGGGTAAAAACAGAAAACCGCCAACCGCCCCAACTGCTCAAATCTCATGGCGGAGCTTTAGTTTCATATGTACGTTTCAAAACCGTCATCATGACAATATGCAATAATAACGTAAATACTGGGATAATAATAGTCATCATAGTGGTT
>JAQIVE010000932.1:0-29574 GCA_034698285.1 Sminthurinus bimaculatus | reverse complement strand
ATGCCCAGGTCCGGCCGGAGAGGGTAAAAAACGGTCCAGGTCCGGCCGGAGTAAGTGTTTAACTGCCCAGGTCCGGCCGGAGTGGGTGCTAAACTGCCCAGGTCCTGCCGGAGTTAGTGATAAGCTGTCCAGTTCGGGTCGGGGTGGGTTCTAAACTGAACAGGTCCGGCAGGAGCACATGGTAAACTTCCGAGGTCCGGCAGGAGTGGGTGCTAAACTGCCCAGGTCCGGCCGAAGTGAGTGGTTAACTGCCCAGGTCCGGCCGGATTGGGTGCTAAACTGCCCAAGTCCGGCCGGAGTAGGTGGTAAACAGCCCATGTCCGCCGCAGTAGGTAGTAAACTGCCCAGGTCAGGCCGGAGAGGGAAAAAAACGGTCTAGGTCCGGCCGCAGTAGGTGGTAAACTGCCCAGGTCCGGCCGGAGTAGGTAATTAACTGCCCAAGTCCAGCCGGAGTGGGTGCTAAACTGCCCAGGTCCGGCCGGAGTTAGTGATAAACTGTCCAGTTCGGGCCGGGGTGGGTCCTAAACTGACCAGGTCCTGCAGGAGCAGATGGTAAACTTTCGAGGTCCGGCCGGAGTAGGTGCTAAACTGCCCAGGTCCGGCCGAAATAGGTGCTAAAGTGCCCGGTTCCAGCCGGAGCAGATGGTAAACAGCCCATGTCCGCCGCAGTAGGTGGTAAACTGCCCAGGTCAGGCCGGAGAGGGTAAAAAACGGTCCAGGTCCGGCCGGAGTAGGTGCTTAACTGCCCAGGTCCGGCCGCAGTAGGTGATGATCTGCCCAGGTCCGGCGGAAGTAGGTGGTAAACTGCCCATGTCCGGCCGGAGTAGGAGGCAAACTACCCAGGTCCGGCCGGAGTAGGTAGCAAACTGCCTAGGTCCGGCCGGAGTAAGCGTCAAACAGCGTGGGTCCGGCCAAAGTAGGCGTTAAACGGCGTGGGTCTGGCCGGAGTATGAACAAAACTGCAGAGGTCCGGCCAAAGTACGCTGTAAAATGCATGGGTCCGGCCGGAGTAGGCGTTAAACTGCGTGTTTACGGCCGAAAAAGGCGTTAAGCTGCATGGACCCGGCCGGAATAGTCGCAAAAATACTTACGTCCAGCCGGAGTAGGCGTAAAACTGCGTGGGTCCGGCCGGAGTAGGCGTGAAACTGCGTGATGCCGGTCGGAGTAGGAGCCCAAAAGCGTGGGTCCGGCCGGAGTAGGTGGTGAGATGACCAGGTCCGGCTGGAATAGGTGGTAAACTGACCAGGTCCGGCCGGAGTAGGTGAAAAACTGCCCAGGGCCGGCGGGAGTAGGTGGTTAACTGCTGAGTTACTGCAGGATGAGTGCAAATGTTTGTAAATTGTCATTAGTGGTACTTGGTACGGAGGAGTTCGGAGTTTAAATTTTTTTGTATAGTTGTCGTAGTGCAAAGTCGTACCAATGGTGATGCATGCTTTGGTATCTCATTTGTATAAGCACAACAAACTTTTTAGTTTTTTGTCACGTTGCTATGTCAATTTTTTTTCTCGGAAATACAAAGCCACAAACAAATATTTTCACAGATTATATTATGATATATAAAAAAAATAATAATATTAGGAAAATATCTATCTATCTGGTCGGTTTGTTGCTGGCTCAGCAATATCATAGTATAGTATAGTATAGTATGTAGTTGAGTTCAGCACCTGGTTGAGGCCATTGGGAATGATGGGAAGAGTAGAAGAGAAGAAGAGCAAGAGTAAGAGTAAGAAGAAGAAGAAGAAGAGGAAAAGACACACCTACCCCACCGAACAATCGTCTCTACGGGCAACCCCTTTTCCCGCCAAATGGATGTAAAGGCACTGGTGAACCACCACACACACGCTACCCCATTTTGCTCACCACCAACGCGTCAGCCTCATGCACTCTCTCTCTCTCTCTGTCTATGTTCGCTTTATTCTCTCTCTCTCTCTGTATACTGTATACTCGTTTCAAGCCAAGTCAAAGCTTGTGCTGCTGCATCGCCGTCGTCGTCCTCAGGCCTTTGCCTTTCCTCTCGTTTTCTCTATTTTGCCCTAACACCTCTGAAATGCACACATAAACATATACGCACATACGTAATAAACGATACGCATAATAACACACGCGTATCCTATCTCGCCCTCCTCTCTCTCTCTCTCGCTTTTATTCCGCTCCTCTCTCTTCTTTTCTCTCTTTAAATTCTCATACAGCAGCACCGAGTAAAAATACGAAGAGATATTATGTGTGTATGTGTGTGTGTGTGTGTCTGGGACTGTGTATTTGGTGTGTATGTGGATGACTGCATGTATACGTTTTGTGACTAAGCTCAAGTCTGTCAGCTCTATGGAAAAAACGTATACACAGTGTGTGTATGTTGTATGTATGTTGTACAGTGACGTCTATTTACTCGATTTATTTTGACGGTAGATCAACTAATGGACAATCCATCAAAATTATACCATGTACATAGATACTATTTACATGCTTTCTATATTACTATTTGAATCTCTCTGTTTTCTTTTACTGCAATTTAATATTTTAATTAGCTTTCATAAACCATTTTATTCCCAATTATGACGATTAGCGTTCAACTCTTATTTTTGAGGTGAAAAATAGGAAGAAAACGAGAATGATGTAATAATTTGTGAAGAGTCTTCAGTGACTCATTTTGGACAACTTGGCCACTGCACATATCGACATATGTATGTATGTATAAAAGAATAATATTTCCATTCCATTACTAATGTGAATGGAATGGACGAAAAGCTTCTGGCTTTTCATTTCGTTCCAGACTTTAATTTTGAGAGCTCTCTCCAGTCTTTTGAATACTTACATACATGTGTATTATGTATGCATATTGTATTAATGTATCTTTCTGTATTTATATGATGGTGACGTTTCCCAACGTTTTCTGTTCTGTTCTCAGTAACTGTTACACAAACCACGAGAAAATACACATACACATACACTTGCATGTATGTATGTAATATGTATGTACAATGTACATTAAGCCTAGGAATTTGACAATACTTAAATATCAACAAATAGGTTGAAACTGCTTCACATCACGTCCTGTGTATTGTATATATTGTACATGTATTTGAGCATAAAGTATATATATCATTCTCTTGATTTCTCATGTACTCAAATAATAATATACTGGCCAACTCTCTCTCTCTGTGTCTTGCTGATGGTAACAGGAGAAGCAAAAGAAAAAGAAGAAGTGGAATGATAGAGCCTGATTACAATTATCGTCGTCGTTATTGTCGTTAGGAGATTTAGAATTACAACTGTTCTGGGCAAACTAGACGAAACTAAACAACTATCTGTGTTATGTATTATGCATTTATGTCTGTATGTTGTACAATCTCTCATCACTCTTAACTCGAGCACAGATCACTATAATATTTACTTGTACAGTGTACTTTTGAAGAAATTGAAACTCTTCAAAAAAAGTATAACTAGTTACTGTAATACTAGAAAATTCAAAACGTTCAAGCCTGGATGTAACCTACCGATTCAATCCAGTAGTCCAGCAGTTAAAAAGGTGGATTCGTTCAGCCGCCCTGTGGACAAACGTAATATTTAAACGTTTAAGTTTTATACCAGGGCCAATTGTATAATAGTATGTATCATAGTCTGAAATCGGACAGTCGGACACCAAGTGTCCGATGGTCGGACAATTTTTCGAATCGGACACTGATTGTCCGACAATGTTATTTACATGGTGTCCGACTAGTGTCCGACTGTCCGACTGGTCGGACAATGGTGTCCGACTCTCCGATTTCAGACTATGAGTATATGTTAATTGCAGTACGTAGGTATAGAAAAAAAATAACTTGAGCAATTATGTTCCGATGTGTTCTATAAAAAGACAGACTGTGCATTGTGCATATAACCATGCTGAATAAGTATCATACATAAAATGGTGCCCTAAAGGTCGGAATGACCACTTGGCTTTTCAGTATCTTGATTTTGTTAGTTTCGACTAAACGCAATATAAATCTGTAATGATTTATTTCGATCTAGTAACCGAGAGTTAATACCAATCCAGGGGTTTTTGTGACCCTCCGAGAGCACTTGTTGTCTTGGAAGGCCCTCAAAATTTAAAGTTAGATTTCAGTCCGTGCCAACACTTGTAGTAGTCTTTGTCCAGTTTATTGGTGGTCAATGCCCAAGGTAAGACCGTCAAGGACAACGAAGTTTCGAACATAAACGCCTGTGAAAGATCAAAGACAGTTGCAAAACTTGATTATCATTTTTCTACAGACATTGAGGAAAAATGTCTGTGAATTTTCCCTGGAGTTTCCCCATTCGTCTTATCGTTTTTCCTACATTTAACTAAGTACACATATTCATAAATCATACACCACGCTTATGGTTGGGACTCATTTCGCCAATTTATCTCGATCTCGAGTTGTATCAGTACTTTTAAACTTTCAACTGATTATTCATCGAGGTACTCAATTTTCCTTAATGTGTGCCATAAAAACATTTTAGCTAATTTTACTCACCACGTAGTTATTTCCTTTTTCAGACGTGTTATAAAAAGAAAACCTGCTCTTAAAGCCTCATTAGATTTATTCTTTGTGTAGCTTAATAGTAGTTTGACTTAATAATAGTTGTTGTAACTCAATAGTTTTGCAACATTAAAGTTATATTCACCTAGTGAAACTACATACTGTGCTGATTCAAAAAAGTTACACGGAGATGAACTCTAAAAAACATTTATGCTTACATAATAATCATGATTATATACACGTGTATTAAGTACTGTATTACCATTGTTCCTTCGGCAACTCTTTGAGGTTCCAACTTTGCGTTACTTGCTCCATTAAAGCACTGGACGTCAGGTCCGTGAGGGGTCATGATTTGATGTAAAGTCGCTCCTCCTGGTGCAAATCCCTATCCAAACATATTTATTAATTGGTATTATTGCTGGGACTTTACGTTGAATTGTGTTGAAAATTATATCACTTTTAGCTTTCCCAAAGTAGAAAGTATTTATGAAGGTACATTTATATAACCAATAATCACTGCATGATACTTATTATTATGTGTATGTTGAAAATGACTGAACAATAAACAAGCCACCTCAGCTTTTGCTTCATAATTCCCTTTGATCAATCCCATAAACTCGGACATGCAATTTCCTGCAAAAAAAGTAGTAACGTGACTATATTTTTGTGTATAAAAAATGTACAACGATTCTCATACAGCAAATGTGCACACTGTATGTTGTATGTTATGTATTAACAAGTAGATAAGATACTCTGATGAGAACTAACTATGGTAGTATGGTGGACGGAAGGTATGTTCAGCAACAGACCAACGTGGTGGGAAAATCACAAAATCAGCAATGGCAACTCCAGGTCTAACTGAAGGTGCTGTGAGAACAGTGAAAATGGATGGATCCTAAAAATACAATAGATATTTTTTTAACAATATTGTAAAAGTAAAAAAAACACTTTAGAGTAAAGTAATTTGTAATTTTTAATCGTACAGCATGATCATATGACACCGTATTGATGGTCATAAAATGGTCCAAATTATATTTATAGGGGACGTAGTTGCCGTGCCAAGCAACAACATCGAACGGAGAATGGTCCTGATCAGCTTTAAAAAGTTCTCCCTGGAATTTCACAATGATTTCAAAGGGCTCAAGTCGATCCTCGTACGAGGCCGTGGGATGCAAAAAATCTCGGGGATTCGCCAAGCCGTTTGCTCCTGAATTCAGATGTTTGTTCAATATTGAATAGTAAACTGAAGTTTTCAAAATACATGCACTGTATGTAGTATGTATATTTATCAACGTCAAATCTTTATCCTTACCGATGGGCCCCAAGTATGGAAGGCAAAAATGAGTGCCAAAGACTTCCAAAGCATAGCCTCGAGTTGGTCCCCGAACATTGATTGAAAATCTCATTCCATGCTAAAAAATTGAAAATCTAGAAATTATTTATTCATTCCTAATTTATGTAAACTGTCTGTAATTTATTTTCATCTTGAGAGCATGTGTATACCTGAATGACGAAAATTTCTCCAGGTGAGACCACCATTTTGCCAAACTCTGTGACCACATCCAGAACACCTTGTTGTGGAACTTTAATTCAAATCACAAGAGTCATGTTCAGTTTTCTGTGAAATTTTCAGTTATCATTTCTGTTTTTTGACAAAAATAACTTTAACCTTTAACACGCTTTTATCAACAACAATTACTGCAATTTTATACCAATGAGAAAGTCTCCATCTGAGGAATAGAAAGCTTTATTTCCCATCGACTCATTGCAAGTGAAAATGTAAACTGCAAGACCATCTCGACTGTGAACGTTTCCAGCTCCAGAAATTGTTTTCAATCCCTCCACAAAATTCACCTTCGTCCCTTCTTCATCTTTTGGAATGTCAAAGGGCAGCCATCTCATCTGGTTTTATATTTCAATGCATTGGAATTTTTGAGTGTAGTTACATACGTTTGTTTGGTTGCCCGAACTATTCTAAATTATACTTAAAATAGTTATTATGTATGTATACCTGATTGGGATTTGGTCTAAAGCCTGTAAAGTCCGAGAAAAACTGTCTTTTCTCATCCGAGTCCTGAAGAGGTTGGAAGGGCACATGAGTTACAGACGGACGAATTCGATAAAGCCAGCTTCTCTTGTTCGACTCCCTAGGAGCTTTATATAGTTTTTCAACAAAAATGGCATAATATTATATTCAGAGCTGATGAATTTCCTATTTGACGTTGCAGAACTTCTCTATTATAATTCTCACTGTGCGAAAAATGGAAAAACTTTACCAGTGAACGCCGTGCCAGATAGCTGCTCGGCATATAACCCGTAAGGGCATTTTTGTGGATTATTTTGATGCTTTGGTAATGATCCAGGGCAGCGGGGATCTTCACTGGCTAGTTCCGAACCGAATCCCGATAAATACTATCCAAAACAAATTTACAGAATGGAATGGAGGAAAAAAACAAAACTGTTCTCAACAAAACAATGCAAAAATTTGTATATTTACATTCATGAAGTATGAGTCTTGTACACTGTATTATGCCCTAGAAAAGATTAACTAACCTTCAAATCTCCTTCAGCCACAATCATTGTTTGAATTTAAGTTTTTAATTCAGAGATGAAAGCAGCCACGTATTTCAATCTGATAAATATTTTTGGAAATTTTAACGTCACCTTTGCCTAGTGTACAGGTGTAATTTCGAATTTCAACGTAAGGACTGGCAAGTGAGCGGACAAGGCTTGGAATAAAGTCAAAATGGAAAATGCGTAAAAAATAAAAATATTTTGTGGGTATGTAAAGGAAAAATTGGAGGTGTGTCCACCTTCCAACTGCATCTTATGATCATATTGTGTGCCTGAATTTTATTTTCTCCCTTTTTCCAGAAGGTGATCCAGTCAAGCCAGTTTCCATTTTAATTAGTATGCAGCCCGAGTAACGTTTAGATCAAGTTGACAGCCACTGAGAAAATGCAGCATGAATATGAACATTTAACATACATATTAGTTATGTATGTGCGCAATAAATATATTACTCACAGATGATTAACAACTTGAATGAATACAGTACATAGTACATGTACAAACAAGATTTTGATTTGATATAATACGTCTTCTAAATTATACATTATGTATTTGTACATCTGATTATGAGTTTCGTGCAGATTGAGCGAACAAAAGATGGACACGGGAAATAAAAAATTCAGCATCAATTTAAATATGCATGAACACATGATCTTCAGTGATTTGCGAAAACAAATGTCAAAATACGTTCCAGTGTATAAATAAAGACAGTCAAGGGTCAAGGTTAAACAATTTTGCATGTTCCTCTTTCCATTGTAGAAACTTTTATTTTAAGCGTAATTTATACTGTAAAAAATTAAATGGCGATTTTATTTGTACAATGTACATATTTTTATTGTCAACTAGACGTACACTACAAAACACTACAAGAAGTTTACAAAAATGAGTCACAAAAATACAATCCCACAAGTACACTGTACACCTTAACCATAAGTTGAGGAGTCATAAGATCGAAAATAAGAATGAATCAAAAATTCTGAATCAGAATACAGAATTCAATAAATAAATAGGCAATACTGACGATGGCGTCGAGAATAATGAAAACACAAGCATCAATTAAGTCACACAGTTCAAGTAGCACATAAGTACATATCACCAATTAGAATTAGCACCTCGTTCATCACTGAAAATTTTCCAATCAGTCAACGATGTAATCAGTTGGAGCAACAAGTTAAAAGTTCACAAATCGACGTACAGGCAGAGCAACAGCCATCTGCTTCACAGCAAGCGGCGCAGCCCTCGCACATTGCAGCGGTGTCACAACATCTTTCACACCAACCAGTATCACATAAGGCATCACAGTCACAGTCGACGCAACAACAAAAACAACTGTCACAAATTCGGGATAAATCAATGTCATTATCTTCCTCGTTCTTGTCATTTTGCGGGTTTTCCGCTGCATCTCCATAATTATTACTCGCGTCACTGGTCATTGGAACAAATCCCATCAACTGGCTCTCACTAGTCACGACGTTCTGGGGTAAATTGGCGTCCGTTGATTGAAAAACTGTAAATACAAAGTTAACGAATTCGAAACAAGACAATTTTTAAAATTATTTCCTTTGCTAAAACTGTGAACTTTGAATTTACTGTGAAGAACTACAGTAAATTCATAGCTTGGCTTAATGCCCAGAGGAATAGACTACATACTACATACATAATATATCCAGAAATGCCACTTGAAAGTCCAGTTTTTTTCATTTTCTTTAAATTACTTAAGGAAAGTATAATTAAATAAAACAATAATACCTGGGTCAGCCAGAGGTAGCTTGTTTTCCATTTTTGTAAGGCATAAGACAAACGGAGGTTGTGAGAATGGGAATTCCTCTGATGTCTCGAGTCTGGAGATTCCGTTCCAATTCAATTCATGCTGTGTGAGCACTGCAAAATTCCCAAGCTTTCGTTTTCAATTTTTGCACTTTACACCCTCAAAATACAAAGACTTGGAAAAAACTGTGCAAATGATATGGATAAGGCGCTTTGTCTCAATTCAAATACACAAATATATTATTATATTTTCATCCACTATTAATCGTTCTTTCACCTCCGAATTCTCAAAACTTTCTCAATTTCTAAAGTGTATATTGATCAAAAGTATCGATTTACTCCATGCCGTGCAGATAATTTCAGTCCAGAGTCCAGACGGTGCTTAAAAATACATTATGTACTACAATGATAAAATTGTACACGTTTCTTGATCGTTCAGTTTACTGTTTCTCTTTCTACTTATGAATTTCCATGAAAGTTTTTACACACATAATATCCTCGTGCTCAATCTTTTCTGCTTAGAAGCGTTGCTTACTCGTAAAAGTCTAAAGTCTATCTCCTGTATTCTGAATTCTAAATTTCGTCTTACAAAGAAAGGAAATGAAGTGAAGATAAGAAAGAAATAGTTCTGTGTATAAAATAATTGTAATTATTCTAACTACCTAATCTCGGACTCTGGAGTCAAAATTTGGACGAAAAAAGTTAAATCTTGCCAGACAAAAGTACATTTGTATATATGTACATACAGTTCATGGCTAAAAGCTAAAAGAGCCGACAGAAATCTGTGGAAAAAAAATAAACAAAATTGCTGCAGGCTCCTTATGATGTGCTGTGCAGGATTAGTCCCTATGCAAATACAAGCACAAGTGCGTTTGTGATGCAGGCTTGTACTGTACAATAAAAAGTTTGATTTTATTCATGCTGTACATTGTACATGTTTTCTATGCATACATTAAATGCCCTTCCGTATAACTACAATGTATAATATATATACTTTCATCACACATGCCAACCAATTGTATGGAAATACGCTATGTATATTAATCCATAAATACACTAATTTGCATCCACATTCATTTTACACTTTTACGGGTTAAAACACTACCCATTCTTAGTATCTTTAGTATGTTTTCTGGGACATTAGCAAAAAAGTTGAAAACCTACAACGTTTAATATTTTTTTGCTGTCATAAATTACTGATTACAATAAAAATATTCCTATAAAAACTTTTAAATTGTCTATAAAAAAGCTTCGATAATGAAATGGGTTTTTGTGTAAAAGATGAAATGGCTTATATAATTCCAATTATTTTAGTCTTTATTGCGAAATCTCATACAAACGTTTTCACAATACAGAGATGTTACTATAATGATGAGTATCACTGTACAATATTGTGTAAGAAGGGTTATAGTTCCTACGGTTCTGCCGTTTAAAGTGCATATCATGCAGTCAAAGCATGATATGAACTATGAATTTGCAGTCCATGTCATAAGTAGAATGAAGTTAAGTCGATTTGAAGTCATTCTTCTCGAACAAAAAAATAGTAAAAAGTATAATATCGAATTACAGCCTTTATATGCAATTTTTTGCCACTTTTTATCCGCCACTGCAGTTTATATACACATGGATTGTTTATTGTTTATGCCTATCACTCGAATACTTATAGTTAGATATATGTATGTAGTTTTTCTTACTGGTTTTTATTTGTTTCCTACTAGTCATGATAATATCTGTGTAATAACTATACATACGGATTTACGAGCTGTATTTGTTATGTTTGAAGACCCATAACTTGATCAACATTTGAAACCGTCTTTCTTTGTACGAAGAGTTCCCATGCAGCTGACAGCATCAGGTGCCCCATGTCGTTGTTGAAGCGACTCTACCACCACCCTCATAAACGGATTTATTTTCTTTTCCTCAAAAATTGTAGAAGGAACTGTGGGTTGTCTTACTGCTCTTTGACTTTCCGCCCATGCTAATTTCTTTTTGGCATCCTCATTTGTTGGCTCGGCATGAAGAGAAAATTTTAGGTTATTAACGGTGTATTCATGTCCACAGAATACCAACTATGGGAAATAAAATACATATAACGAATATTAAAAGTACTCTAGAAGGGTATCAATGATACAAAAACTAGGATCTAGTTGCTTATTTTTTATCACTAAAAATTATACCGTATCATCTGGAAGAGAACCCAATTTGTTCACTAAAGCATCATACATCTGAATTGCTGTTCCTTCAAAGAATCGACCACAGCCCGCGATGAAGAGAGTATCACCTTTGACAATTACAAAAATTCAATATTCAATAATACATGACATCCGTTGAATACCTTAATGCATTCTTTTATAAACCTTACATATGCTAAAATCCTAAATGTGAACATTTTTACAAGATTTTGACTTATACCAGTAAACACTGCCGGCTTCTGAAGATTGTTGTCGTTTGTACGGACAAAATAACAAATATGACCTGTAGTATGACAAGGGGTATGGAGACAATCAATGTTTAGACTCCCTAATTCAATCTTGTCTCCTTGACCAACCTAAAATGTGTAGAAAATGTGTATATAGAAATGATTCACAACTGCCACAATATTAATTGTTGTAAATATTAGTAAATAAATTAGTACTTAGGTACATAGTAGTCTAAATATTATAAATGATTGGAATTTCGAATTAATTATGTACTTATTAATACCTCATTTGTTAAGGCTTCAACTCTCGAATCTCCACCGTATACCTCCACTCTATTTCCATTTTGTTTTCCATATAATTTGACCAATTTTTCGTTACCTCCAGCATGATCCCTGTTTAAACAAACCAAAAAAAACGATCAAAAAATACTCATTGCTTTTTTGTTTTCTAATTATCATGGTGTATCAATATGCAGAATAAAATCAATAATATCTTACCAATGATGATGGGTTGTCAAAACCTTTGTCAAGGTTGCTCCTTCTGTCCGTAAAACTTCCAATGCTCGTTCTGGTTCCACTGGGTCTACTAAGGCTGCATTTCCCGAGCTTTTATCAATTATCTATAAAAGTCATCATACAAATTTTCGCAGTATTTTAACGACACTTGGTCAATGTTTACAGACATTTAAGACTTAAAAAATTATGAAAAGTAATAACTTTTGTACATTTTAAAAACTGAAATACACTTACAGCGTACATGAAATTGTCAGCTGTTGCTGGAATGGTGATGATGGAAAGGTTGGGAAAGTCCACTCTCGAGATTTCGCTATGCATGTTTGCTGAACTTTGATTAGGTGATGAAATGGAAGATGGGGAAGCAAAAGATAAGCTACGAAAAACTATTGAGGTTGTAAGAAATCCACAGTTAAAGTTGGGGTTTCCGCTTTTAGAAAGCTGCTTAAATGCGGTTTTTGTCCACGGGTTAACTATATAAGTACGAATACAAATTGCAATTCATCATGTCAATTGTCAATTTCCATTTAAAAAAATCAAGACATTGTTCGACAAGAACGAATTTCATTGCACATTACGTAAAACATGCATTAAGATAATAAATGTAAAAGATAAACGATAAATGGAAACGGTAAAAATTACAACAAACGGGTAAAACGAACTTCAATTGTTTATGTTAAATAATTAAGTAAATAGTAAATAAATAATTATTTAAGAAAATATTAGATATTGTTTGTTTTGTTACCGGTAAAAATGACGGATACAAACTTTGACAGGTTCATGAACTTTCACCGAATGACACAGTCTGTGTCAATACAAAAACAAGAGAATAAGGGATTACAATCAAACTTGGATGATTTTATTATGCAAAGCACTTTTTTAAACTTGAAAATTCGCTTTCATTAAAAGCAAGTTATACGTAATTGATATGTTTAAAACTTACCTAAATCCATTAGCAATCAATATCTGTGCTCAAGTGTCTAATAAATGTTAGATTCCCTTTATCCGTATGAAAATGAGCGCCGCATTTGAAGTTTTAGAAAGGCAAACGTCGTTTCGGATTTTGGATTTCTAAATTTTTTGTCCAAAATTTTTAAAGTTTTAAAGTGTAAAGTTAAGTGCTCTAAATTGTTAAAAAGGTGAAATTATCAAATTTGACAACGTTAAAAATGCAGGTTCCATCGGAATTAGTAGGTAAAGGAATAAGTGCTTTGGAATTGAAGACCAAAGTTGGAGAACATTATGTAAGTTTGCTTATACATAGTTTTTTTAATATTATTTTTCCTTTGACCAATTTTTGTAAACAAAAGTAAAATACGGATTTTGACGTTATTTCATTTAATCATTGAATAATACTCATGTATATAAATCTTAAAGCATGATTTTGATGTAATTGCAGCACATACAAGAAGATGGATTTTATTTGACCCAGAATGGACGAGTTTGCACAGTAGAAACTTTTGTTACACAAGAACAGCCTGTTCACGTCTGTCTTCGTCTTGTTGGAGGCAAAGGAGGTATGTAGAGTATTGATGTTGAAGTATTTATGATATTTATTATCAAGTATTGTTATTTACGTAGTGTCATTCATCATTTGTAATCTATGATTTATGTATCAAAAATCGCTGTTGTTGTTTATAGGTTTTGGTTCTATGCTCAGAGCAATCGGGGCTCAAATTGAAAAAACAACAAATCGTGATGCTTGTCGAGATTTGTCAGGTCGTCGGTTAAGAGACATCAATGAAGAACAGCAGCTCAAACGTTGGTTTTCGAAACAAGAGGAACGAGAGAGAGAAAAGGAAGAGCAACGTAAGAAGAAACTAGAAAAATTAAGACAAATCCAAGAAGGACCTCCTCTTCCCATTATGGATGACCCTGAATATAACCGCCAGCGTTCGGAAATGGCTGACTCAGTTTATGAAGCTGTTGATAAAGGTAAATCAACATTTGTCAAATATTCATTAGTTAAATCTTTACATAATATTTACATGGTTTAATTACATAACTCAACGTTGGAGAATAAATATTGACACGGGTACAAAACATTTTGCTCTGATCAGAAAAGTATAAAAACCATGTTTTCCTGTTAGCGTGCAAATATAAACGAGTGAGTGATGAAAAAGGGTATGGGCCCTTTTCCTTCGCTGTGTCAGCGAGTGAGAAAGAGAAGGGGAAACGTATGTACTGCCAAAATCCGGCATATCAAGCTCCGGAATACTATATGATGTATAATAATATGGATTTTGTGCCATGGCTATACCGTAAGTTGTGTGGAAAAGAGAAGGGAAAACGTATGTAACATGTCAAAATCCGGTATATCCAGACTCCAGAATCCTGTATACTGTACATACAATTTAATGTTGCTGTGTGCCTGGATATACTCAAAGCAAGGTCGCTGCTCGGAGAAAATTTGCAACAAATTTTAATATCTAGTGGTATAATAATAATTTATTTTGATTTTGAATTCATGATCAAGGCTTCGAAGTAGCAAAACCAATCAAGTCTGCCACCTCAACAATTACCAGTCAAGAAGCTGGAGCTTCATCTTCGTCGTCTTCTTCCGTTTCCGATAACGACTCTTCTTCCTGTCCAGCTTCAGAGAAAACCACAACCGAACCGCAACCTTCTTCATCATCAACCGCTACCCCCACCTCCAAGAGCAAACCTGTAAAGCCTGTAAAAAAGAAAATAAAGAAAATAATGTAAGTCTGATCTCTTTGATCACTGCACGCATTTTAATTTATATAAAACATAGAGTACAGCAATTATATGAATAGTTTACGCATTTTACATCAAAGTCAGTAACAATAAGAGGAATGTAGGGCAATACATGCATTCTCTTATGGCGTTGCTATAACAATAATGTATTTATTGCCATTAAAACTTCTCGATTAATGTACATGAGCTTAAAACTTCTACTTACAATTTTTTGCCTATTACAGGATGGACGAAGATTTTTCTTCTGGCAGCAGCAGCAGCGATGAATCAGATACAGAACCATCAACAAAAAAAGCTAAACTGACATAAGACATTCAATTTTGTCACATCGTCAGTATGATTGATAAAGACTTGAACTTTGTGTTACACATTCATGTGTTTTGAACCGAAATAATCTTTATTTCACTTGCCCTTACATAATGACATCTTATGGTTTGATTGGAGTCCTATGCTGGAGATTTCGGTAATATTGATATTTTATTATACAAAACAGCAAAATGATTCTGAGTTTAAAATGATCAAGTACCTACTTGCATAATTTTACATGTTATCTGTGTATGTACCGAGTACATTAAATTCTTTAAAAATATTGTTATTATTTCCATATAAAATATGTGTATAATATTGTACATATGTATAATGAACATGATTTTTTACAAATAGTTATTGTGACTTTGTATTACATTAATGTGTGGACAGTTTATTGCATAAATTTTCACACAGTTTACAAGTATTTAAGTTAGTTTAAAAAAAGTGTATCTTCAGTTTAGCTAAAAAAATAAAAAAAGTCCATTATGTAATATAAGAATTATGTGAAAATATTATACGTCTAGAGGGATACATACATGTACAATGTACATTCTAGTTTAAGAATTTGTTACTTTCAAACTTTTAAATCCAATACCGATTAACGGTGTATGCATTGTTTCATTTAACACCTACAACTTACATACGTCATACATGTGTATCGTGTATCATAACAAATACGTTTACAGTATGCATAAAAATAGCTGGTTTACAAGCGAGAATCGTACGATATACCAAAGGACTACGGGCGACGTATACTTAATACTTATGTTGCAGTATAAAGTATACACATTTTTAAACACTCTCGTCTATATTCACCATATACTTGCATATGTATGTGACATATATTTCACTCATGTGTGCAACCAGTTTCTTACTTGTTGAATATTTTTTAGTTACATTTGGCTATCTTACTTCGCTTTCTTGTAGTATAACGATAAAGTTACGGGTTTTGAGTACAAAACCATCTTGGTCACATGTGTTTAATTTCAAACTTTTTGTAAGTATTTTGCATCAACAGAACTATTCAGTGCAGTGCATACAACTAATGCGTCGTGTGTGTAGTATTTAATATTTAACAGTATCCTAATTCCTTTGATATGGAAAAGCCAGATCTAGAAGGTTATTTTTTTATCATTCTTGTAAAATTGTATGAGTGGCCGTCATCAGCCTTAAATTTCAAACAGATTTGGCTCAAAGTCGCTGAAAGCTAAAAGTTATCTAGTATACGTAGTTAGTTAGTATATAGCTGATATAGCATGCAGTGTTTGCCTTTTCTATTAACTGCGACCAAAGTGATCAAAGTAGTTTTACTGTATAAATAGAATTTGGGCATAATATACTTAAGTTGGTGTCCTAACGTGACGCACGGGACCTGGGACATATCAATAGCAATATGGGGGCTTGTAGCGAGAAAAAATGGAAGATTATTCTATTGATCTACCTGCTCGTAATAAAATTTACAATATTTTGACAGTAGTTGATATTTATTTAGTACTTGTGATTTCTGCTCTCCATACATGCATAATATTGTTTGATTATGATAGTTACATAAAAATTCAAAGCCTTTCTAATGTGACAGGAAAAATTTATTTGTAGATACTAGGTATAGTGTTACTTATCACATCATCAATGTACCGATGGAATTTGCACAACATGGAAAGAAGAAGAGGGATTCTCTGCCCACGAATATATTTGGACACCTCTTATCGTCAAGCACCTGTATGGGAAAACAGGCGAGGTTTAGCCCGCTCCCATTTGTGCAAGTAAATGGAGGAAAAATAATATTATATTTTTTACAATTATTGTTGTTGTTTTATAATCATCTTTATTTTAATATTTGTGATCCTGAAATTCTCTTACAGCAACCTTAAATGGTGGAAGTTGTACGGAGAAATTGGAATATTTTCTGGAGTTGTCTATCTTCTATTTGTGAGCAGTTATGCCCTCTCCTACTATTATGGAACAAATGGAAACCGTCAGTCTCCAGATGATGATGTAAATAAATAATATGCATAGAGGTTTTTGTTGCTATGTTGCCAAGTATTTACTGTGTAGGCATACCTACAGTCTGTGAAGTTGTATAACTAATGTGTGAAATCTAAAACTAACTTACTTAACAGTTGACGTTTTCATTGAAATCTTCATTTAGATCCCGGATCGTGGACGACCTCCCAAATCGACTTGTTTATCAAATTGGAAAATTTACACGCTTGTCCTTTCGATTTTCTCGGCGGTGGCACTGGCAAGTGCTTTTGTGTTTCTCGGGAATATACAGTTAGCGGCAGTTGACGGGATGGATCCTTCGGGAACTCCAGGACAGGATCGTCACCGCTCCCTACCTCTAATTCTCTACGTCATTTCGGTTTGGCATCTTATTAAAATATTGAGCTGTCTTGTGATTATTGGCATTGGCTGCTGGTGTCCTACATTTTCGTTCCGGAAATGTAAGCAATCATGAAATATACATATTATGACAGCACAAAACAGTACGATAGTATGCATTTTTAATTATCAACATCCTTTATCTGATAGACTGTTAAATATTTGAACTCTTTTGAATTCCAGTTCTTGGACTCCAAACTGAAAAGACTCCTTCGTCACCGGAAAATGTGCCTTTTCAAGAAATGCCGACATCTCCTACAAGTTCAACTGATGTGATATCATAACATTTACTTTTAACAAGCTATTAAGTTATACAATAATATTTACGTGTTTATTTAATTGTTGAACTGAGTAATGTACAGATTATCGATAATCGATACCTAGTATTAGTATGTAGAAACTATTCGTAACTTAATTTTTCTTTGTCTTTGACTACATTTTGGTCGCGGGGAACTTGAGACAACTCTTTCTGTCTGTACCTGTGACGTTTAAATACTTACAGTGTGGTTATTACTTATTGTTTATTTTGATTTCAGTTGTTGTCAAAAGTCCCCAGTCGTTCATACAATAACTACATAATCTCATTATGATACTCCACAAATGTTCATTATATACTGTTACAATTAAATTATGGTTTCGTGCAACAGTTTTTCTCTCCATTGTAGGATTATAATTTCTAACATCGATTCACTGTGCTCAAATTCATAAAAATAGTAAGTACAAGGAAGTGCTTTTTATTTTTGCCCTTTTAAGATTAAATTAAATGAATATTTTTTCGCGTTTCTGGGCACAACAAAAATTAAAATTCATATACGTACAGGAATGTGTGAGGAGTGAGGAGCTCACACCAGCAACGTAAAGTTCCGGAAAGAGAGCATAAGAGTGCTGTGGATAGGAGAAAACATTTCGAGTTTTTACCTAGCATTTAGGACTCGCAGTCATACAACGCCATAGCCTACACCACCCACGCATAAATACGTCACACAGTTGATACATAAAATATGGTACAAAAAGTATCACTCACAGCTCAATAAAAACTTCCGTAAACATTCCCTTTATTTTGCTTGCTTACGGTCTCACATATTTTGCTTGCCCTTAAGATAAAAGTTTAGACTTTTGTAAAGGTTAAATGTAACTATAGTTCCCAGTGAAGTGTATGTAGCTGCCAAAACGAGTAATTGTTTTTGATTTTCAAGATAACTTTCAACAATGGTTGCCTTGAACATACTATAAAATACAGTTATGCAGTTTTCTGCCAGAATTAACATTCAAGATATGTTAAATATATTTTGGCGTCTAAAATGCCTATTTATTTAGGGCTTTGTCACGTCACAGAATTCACATGTCAACTTTTTCTAGCTATTCATGGAGTGTCAATTTTCAATGTATTAGAAACTTATACTTAACATAGTTATAAAAGGCTAGACAAATCCCGCCACCATGTAACGAGCACAATCGTGCTGTGGTGTGTGCTATTTCATTTTCACTTCAGGACGACGTTACTCCACTGAAATGTCACCGAATGACCTCAGCATGTCGGCTAGGCTGGTTATATTATGGAGAAAGGCCATGATGTACAATATACAATATTTTCTTTAGCTATTGCACAATTTTTTCTTACCCTTTATAGCTTTCACCATTCATAGGGACATAAGTACAAATGTAATATCAGACATGGAGATAATATAACGTATTTGCTGCATATAAACTATAAACGTACATAAGTATGTATGTACATAGCATGCATACAAGCGTGGGATAGATTTTCAAAAGTGTGGGGGTGGAGACGAAGGCACCTATGGGATAATACATAATGTGCCTTTGTGGTGCATTTTTGTCAATTCTGGCCTGTATTTTCCATCCCCTCTTTCTCTCTCTCGAAACCTTCTGGCTTCGTTTTTTTGTCAATCTAATTAGCAAGTTTCCTAACAAAACATCTCGTAATTTCTTACATATGTATGTAACTATATTATTATATAGTTAGTCTGACAGTTTTATATAGCTTGTCATTGCTCATTGTGGTTATTGTGAGTATTATCCACAAACTAATTGTAAGTATATAGCTATATGTATTATGTGTATCGAACCTAAGTCTGAGTATGTACATACATACTTTCCATTTCCTTGCACGAACTGTAGCTTGGAAAGAAAAATCACACACTTGCATACTTATTAGGTGCAATTATTACTTTGTATTCAATCAAGTACAGTATCTATGTATAATATTATGACATGTGCCGTTGTCTATAGAAGAGCTTTTCGCTTCTCGTCGTATGTATCAAATCAGTTGTAATTGACAAGAGTGTCAAAAGGAAAGTGTCCAACCGTCTTTTTCGTTGAAAAGAGGGAAAGCAGCTATTCATCTGTAAATGACGCGTGTGAAATATTTAGATAATATGTATGCATGTATCCAAATTTCCTTTATAATTAGGCTGCGTCTTTTCCTCCTACTCGGAATCATTTACCGTTTCCACATCACTTATGACTAATGATTCGAGCTATATGCCTACGTTCATTTAACTATAACTATACAGATACGTCATCAAATTTCATGCCATATATATGTATATGGATGATGGAGTTGAAGAGGGACGGTGACAGAGTTGGGCTTTTGAGTACGCTGCTCCCACTTGAGACTCGTGGTTATACACACTACACTGCAAATCGACAAAGAGATTGACATGATATCTTGGAATTTTACAACAAGTGTCGGAGTGACGAAACTCAAGTCTAGCAGTAGTATTTATTAAAATTAAATGATAACGTATAATGCATTAATTAAATAATTAAATAGTTACACGTTACACATTAGAGTGTTACACAAAACACTAAACCAAGTTGAAGAGGCGTACAACTTATTGTTCAATTTCATAGTGTATATAATACACATACGAAATACAAGGGCATTGGATTTATTCTTCAAGGACCTCTGCTTTCTTTGTATGTATGTATTTTGTGTCACATCAAAATAACTTTTGGTAAAAAGAGCTTTAACCTGTAAATTTCAAGGTTTAAGTTAAATTCAAATTTGAATTCACGTTTTTACATGCCTGTGTATAATGTGTATTTATTGATATTGGAGAAAGTAGAAAGTGGAAAGGAATTGAGAAAATAGCCTAAAGGAAGTTAAAGGGAGCATCACACACCACTTTTTCTCATCATCATTAATGCCCAGTATGTGAGTTGTCAGTGTCAGTGTCAGCATCGGTGCTGCATTCGGAGCGCACAGTTTCTCTTTGTTCTTTTTCGCCATTTTCACCCTTCTCATCATCATGCAGTATTGACTGGTCGACTAATTGTCTGTGCTTTAATAAACTATTCACTATTCCTACACATGTAGGCATGTATGTATGTAGTATGTATATGGCAGTCTTATTATATTATGAGATCGTTCACATTTCCTACTTTCCACATTCACTCAAAGAGCTTTCCTCCAAGGATGTGTTACATCATATAGTAAAATATGTACTTATGTATTTGCCAGAGGACAAATGTGACATTTTAAACAGGTTATAAGTTATATGTAAGTACGGCTAATTCAACTGCTAATGCTATTATTTGACAAAAAAAATCTATTTTCATTGCACTATACTTATAGACATGTTGTCGATGGAGCTTTTTATCATTATGTAAAACGGAAATGAACATCCATACCTTGATCATTGATCGATTTCGATTTCATTGATCATGTTGGGAAGTGATGATGACACATCATGTATATTGTAAATGTATACTCAACTCATACAAGTAACTATAAGTTATAAGTGCTCAAATTTTCACAAGAAGTAAGAACAAGTGTTGACGTAAAACGTACAACTTATACTAGACAAAGAGCTTTGAAGGAAAAAATACTTTATTTCATACATTATATACATAGGCAACGTAATAATATGTATACGTTTTGATGTGTTTTTTTATTTTCCTGCCAACTTTAATGATTATTGATTAAAAGTAAAACGATAGATGAATATACAGTTCAGTATAAACCAGCATACTTACTACACAAGTTATATTATAATACGTGTATGTGTAATATATGAACTTACACTTATAGCCACTATTTTAAATTTGACGACAGTAGTTTGTAGTTACACTATCATTATAGAATTAAACTGTACATGTTAAGTTACGAACTAAATTACTATTAAATATAATACGTATGGTTTGTTAACTATACTATTATTGAAGTACATCATGCGTAACATTACACATCAGGATATAGCAAAAGTAAGCTTCGTAATTTGTAACATTATTAATTATTAGAGATCATTAATGATATTTTTGTTTGAAGTCTGTGCGGTATTATTGTGCAAGAGTAAATGCTTGTTCAAGTTGTCATCTCTACACGGAATCTGATGGAAAATCATGGAACATCAGAAAATCAGAAATTAACATGCTTTGAACGTGTTCAAACGGTAAAGTGTACAATTTTACTATTGACTGATTTTTATTTTATTTTTATTCTATACACTTTAGTTATTTGTTTGCGTTATCAATGTGTAGCGTTTATATACATGAATCAGATTAACATGAACTGAACTGGAGAATGGCAAATATATGTTAGATAGTTTATGATTCCTATCCATCCAGGGTTTCTTAGATTCTGAGATATTCGTATCTAAAGTTTCCCGCGCTCCATCTATTACATTACAAATTCAAATTTAAATACGTCTGTAATTATACTTTTAATTAAGATAGAGCTTTGAAACTTTCAGGATAATTAGTTCTTAAACCAAATTAGTGGAATATGCCAAAAAGTGAAAAACCCTGGATGGATAAAAGTCATGTGATGGGTCACATATTGTACGCAAATGTATGTATGTATGATGTACAAATGACCTTACATGAGGTAAAAAGAAAAAATGTTTGAATTAAACTAAAACTGAAACTACGAGTCATAAAACGCAGATAAAATGAATCGTATCTATCGGAAGCAACTTATTGGATTGAAAAAGCACTGTCTGTAAAGTATACTCTGACGTTTTCGAAAGCTTGAATTGGTTTGCCTGCCGAACGAGTCGGTATCCGCCGAGCTTTTCCTGTTTTTAACGTCCGCATAGTATTTCTTATAGGATGGCCCAGTAGCTGTCATTTTGACCTTGGTCCACTGGGATGAAAAGGGAGGGCCCAACAGACTCTTGCTGTTCTGGTTGTTGATAATGTTGGCGTTGGACAGTCTCGAGAATAATAATCGAGACTGCTCACTGTCGTTTTCATTGTCCACCTCTGAGTCATCGGCATCTCCAAGTCCGAGTCCGAGTCCAAGTGCAACATTGTTATTACTGTTGCTGTTCAGCCAGGGAGTCATATTATTATTCTCGCGGAATTCCGATTTTTTCGCCCGGGGTTTTAAAGGTGAAGAGGACCAAATTTCATTCGATATGTCTGGATTTGTGGAGGTGGAGCCTCCACCAGCATTTTCTCCTCCGATCTTTGGATTCACCATCATATTACTGATATTATTATCATTGTTATTAATAGTTGGAGTTCGACCGACGAATGGTGACGGGGGGTAGTTTTCTGGTTCCAGTCCCGGCTCATAGTCAACCTAAAAAACGATAGAACGGAGGTTCACAGTTCAGAATTTCTACGTCTATACATAATATTATGTATGGATGAATGTATACTCATTTCAATCAATTCCATACTCCACTTCATTCTACTCTCTGCTTCATTTCATATTTTCATGAGAACAGGCACAGGCAAAAGAACATGAGAATAGATACACGCAAAAAAATCCCGCAGAATGTCAAAAAAGATCAAAGGTACGTACATATTTACATGTATAACAAACGGGGGCATGTGAGATGTCAATGAATAAAATATAAACTGTATAAAATAAAACTCAACAGCCAAAAACACAAACAAACACGTGTTGACTTTTGAAGAACATTCATGCGAATCGAAACATCAAAGGCGATATTAAAGGTAAGAGTGTACATATTCGTATGTACTTCGTGGACGTTCACAAAATAAATAGGGAGGATGGATCAAATCAAAAAACGTAGGTGGTGGTTTCCCTACGTACCGCTATTTCTGTGTATGTACACATTGTACACTCTATTCTACACTGAAAATCTTTAGTTTCATTAGTTTTTACTGACAATACTTACACCGGCAGTTCACCGCAGTTCCAATCAGAGAGCAAGAACTTGCTTTTTACTTTTTATTAGTTAGGTACATAGTACATATCGATCGCATTCTAAGCTCTTTAATTCAAATAAACAAAAAAAGTTGTTAATTAACTTTCACTCGATGATAACATGTCATTTTTATGTAAAATGTACAATGTCCAATCGATGGAAATTAAAAGAGTTTGGGTTTGAATTGAAAAAATCAGGCTACTAATCCCTAGTTCAAAAGTATGTGTATGTATTTGTATTGTAACTTGTAACGGAGAAAGGACATTGTATACGGACGGTGATGTATCCATATACAGCTCTGTAGATTGGGGCTGCATTTTTGTACATAATTCGTTTCATAATACAACTGTATGTTTTTGATTTTTTTTCTTCCTCTTGTAAACTCTACATAAAGACTTTCAGTATTCAGTATCTGTGATGAAGAGGAGTAAAAGATGATGAAATTTATTACCATTGTACATGGACAGAAAGTGGAGCTGGAGAAGGGCATGTCGAGACGAGGGAATTTGTGTGTAGGAATGAATGTGTATTAGCCTGATGTTTGTACAGGGATCTGTGGGAACAGATTATTTAATAAGTGAACAAAAGAAGGAGACAGAGCTACTTTGTATAAGCTTGTATATATATACGAATAATATGGACACAGTATTATGTTTAGGTTACATTGTTGTACAGTGTCATAGATTTCAGTGTTAGTGGAACGGAAACGAGGGGGATGGGTAAAAAAATTGCCCTTGATTCAATTTATGAAAATTGTATTTTATACCACCATTATTTGTCAACTTGGAAATGAAAACGATGGTGAAAGGTTAAAAGCTTTCTCTTTCTTTCCATGTACATTGTACGTACATGCATCCACCAGCGAAACAGGGGAAAAGAAGGGAAGAAAGTGAAACTCTTCACCATTGTTTTGTAACTATTTCTCTTTCTCCTCCGCAGTGTACTTTATGTTCAAGGGAATTCCTCTTTTCTCTGGATAGAGTTTCTCCGGGCAAAACTGTATGAAAACCTCGTAGAAATTAGACTACCCTTAACGATACATTATATAACTGTAAAATTAAAGTACTGGAGAAAATTTGCTTGCCTAAGTAGTTTGTAACTTTGAAAATAGTTCATAAATTTTATCTATTCAAAGTCCATTTTTGCCCAACATGACTCTATTTTACATATCAGTATAAACTTGACTACCTTTTCGAGACATGTCATTTGTGTCTAGCTGGAGGTCCAGTTTGCCTACTTTGTCTTGATATTTTCAGAAGGGCGGATATTGTCTGTCTGTTTTTGTTTTTTAAAAGCAAAGTCTACACGTACAATCTTTTGTTTACCTTTCTACAGTCTTCATTAAGACTTTGGAAACTTTTCCATTCACTTCATAAAATATGCAACTTTATCAATGAGAGGTCATACAATATGTAATAAGTACAGTGACTATGTTTGTACACCATCCATATTCCATATTACATACATACGTAAGACCGTAAGACGTTTATTCTTTGGGACAGTGTGGATTGTGGAGTGTTAAATTATACTCCTGGGCACAAAGAAATTATGACACTCTGGAGGAACATGAACCATAAACAACATACACATAAACAAGAAGAACTTTGACCACGGGGACTTTAAAAGCGAGGGCGAGAAGGCGTAATTGAATTTATGGGAAAACAATGATATTTTCCTTTTCCATGCAAACTACAAGCATATTATTATAGTATCAAATAAATGTAATGAATACACGTTGTTAGTTATTAATGTAAATTTGTCAACTTACGTAAAAGGACTTTCCATGACAGAGGCAGACGGATAGGTACAAGGTAAGAAATAGCCAATTGAACATTTTTTCACAATTTCTCATCTTCTATAGAGCAATTGTATGTTATTTCAATTTAGTTTCTTAACTTCACTAAAAAAATCTTTGCAAGTATAGATAAACTGTAGTAAATATTAGTTGTAATTCTATTTTCTCAATTTCTAAAAGATTCACAAATGCTTACAATTGTTTTTTTTGCAGCGAATTCAGCAAACTCGAGAACAAAACTAGTCGTCGTCAAAGCCCAAAGAGACGAATGAAAGACGATCCAAAATCCCAGCGTTGAATCAAGATCAAGTTGTCCTTTTTGTTTTCTCCAGCGTTGGGTTCTCTATTGTATACAATATATAAAGGAGAAAGCTGCAGAAGTTTGATCTCGTATACAAAACGTAGACAAATGAGTCTAGACAGCTTTACTTTTTCTTGAACGGTCTCAACTTCAAAAATGATCATATAATCACAACATTAACTGTATAACGTATAGATACAATGTTTAAATCGAACAGGATTTTTTTCCGCAAAAAAACAAAATACAACACGCCAGTGAGTATAAAAGGGCTCAAAAAAGTTCAAAAATAGCAAGCGTTGAAAAATATGCCTCAATATTCCAGGCACGCACTCGCCTCCTACAACAAATGCTCCTTTTCTCTCCACTTATGTTACAAGTGTCAACAGATATTTATTTATTTCCTTTGATTTTGCATAATATACTATGATATGATGTGATATATAATATATACTGTCTATCAGATCAAATTATTGGAAATCTCAATTTCAATTTACAATGTAAGTATATATAGAATACTCAACAGTTTCTACTGTCAACACTTTCCAAGTTAAAGTTTGGTTGATCTTACGGTGGTTGTTTATTCTAATTTCCAAAAGGGGGTAAAAGATTGAGTGGTGACATGTAGGAAGAAGAAGCAGAATAACTTTGAGATTGGTAAGTTTACAGACAACCGATGACGAGAGGAAGGGAGGAATAGTTGGAGATAAATAGAGTAAAGTGAGATGCTTTCCTTACTTGGGTATTCACACGTCTCACCTAGTTGACAGTCCTACACAGGGTTTTATGTTACCTCAAAGAAAATTCTTTACTTCCTCTTCCCTTTGTCTCTTCCAGTGCGCATCCCTTTTCTCTTGATTCGTTCGTTTTCACTATGTTGAGCTACATTGTCTTGTCTCAGAGTATGTATGTAATACACTAACAGATAATGCTACTTTCTCTCCAAGAGAAAAGATGTTTCGTTTTTATGCCTATCGTGTAGATAATAATATTATAAAGCTTGTACGTCGTACATGTACAATGTACATCTTGTTTACGATTTAAAGTCAGAAAGTACTGTATTAGTACAAACATGGGATTTTACTCTGTATTTTTAGAGGAAGTGAAAGCATGCCATGTTTCTTTTGCAATATAATTGTAATAAAGCATGAAACAAAAGAAAAGGTAGTAGATCTATAGGAGCTGCGGAGCAGGGAAATCATTAGCGCAGCGATAATAATTGCCGTGTCTTTATTTTTTCTATATTTTTTCTACAATGTCTCCTTCATTTCTCTTGTCTATTTAATTGTGCATCGGTTTTTGAGTATACATACTGTTGGTATGGAAAATGAAAAGAATTAGGGTAAAAATATAACGGTTTCCCCTTATGGAATCCCTAATGACTATTAATTTTTTACCTGAATGACGGCCATTTAAGGAATTAGGTAGGATTTCCTCATTAATATTACAATTGAGTGCTGGGTTGAGCAATGAATTGGATTGAGAATTGAGTGAACGGTTGAGCGACTTCCGTCAGCTTCCTCGGAAACTTAGATGATGCTGCTCTAGATTATGTATTATGTATTTTCATTAACTTTTTCATGTCTAGAGCCTACGGTCTCGTAGACGCAAAACTCGAACAATAGCTTTACTATGTATAATGCTTAAGAGTTACCAGCAATTTGTTAGTTTTATCTACAGTTTTTCGACACTCTAATTACGATAAATGCTCCAGTTGGCAAAAGTAAATAATGATTTTTTATGAATTACTTATGGCTTCATAATGACGCATCAGGAATAACTGGATGTTTAAAATTAGATAAGCTTACTATTTAAAGTATAAAAAAAGACAATGTAATACATTGGCATACATACTTGTATTACCTATATTTTAAAAATCAAAATGAACAAAAAATATGTTCTTTATTCAAGTTCTTCTCATTTTTTGAAATATTGCGAGTAACGAGTTTCGAGACGAAAAATTCTTTTGTGATGGTTTCCACAACTTTACCCGTATTACAATAACAATGGCGTACCGCTTTGTAAAAGAGATAGGCCTTTACATGCTTAGTACAAGATATTAATAGGAATTTTGTAAGAAGTAAGAAACTATTAAAAATTTACATTTGTAGGGGGTACTATTTGTGTAATATGTATAGCTAGAAAGACTATACTAAACGAATATGAATACAGCGTTCTTTATTACCGTTACGTAGCAGACTCAAGTAAGTAAGAATTTTTGTATACATTTTTACCGATTTTAACTAAAAACAATTATTTATATTCTTTGGAATTGCCATATATAGGATATTAGGTATAAGATAACATACAACACGGCATAAACTATACATAATGCATATTAACAATGAATAATGTTTTTTAATAATACTTTATCGTTTCCCCGTAATTGATAATATTGCAAATTTTATAAATAGGCATTCTATTCATCATACATTTTTAGCGATGAATTATCTAACAACTGCATATTCATGGAAATATTACTAAAAATAAATTGTACTTGGCCTGTCGAAACATTAATACTTCGAGAGTACATAAGAACTTTATACACATTTGCATAGAACTTTGGCTATATTTATCTAAGCTAATTATAATAATGACATTTAAGTAACTTATTACAGAAACTCGAAGCATAAATTTAACTTACAAGCTATACTTTGACAATCAACGCGTGAAAAAATCAACATTAAAATAAATAAAAAATAAATAAAAACTTATCTTTCGGTAAAAATATATTCGTATTACCATAAAACCGTTTTTCCATTCAATCACAGAGTCGTTTCATCTTTTTTTATAACTGTTATCAGAAACAATTAAAGATACTATTAACTATAAATTACTAGTGCGCACAAGTAAGTAGCTTATCATTCCTGTGTGCACCAAAATATATATATCGGTTGATTGCTTAAAATATTTTTTCTGCTTCCCATCAGGATAATATTTAAAAAGAATAAACATAAATAAGTGATGTATTTTTATAATAGAACCATGAAGTATTAATAACATATTAGCACAACAACCAGTGACTGGCAAACACTGATCATGTAAAAAAATCCAAACAAAGAAATTTTCTCATTTGACTAGAAAATCCAATGACAGTGTTCAAACAAAAGTCGTATATTTCAACAAGTCAAAGCGATGTTCAATTTGATCGCCCATACATTGTGGACTTCATATTTTAGGTAATACAGAAGTGATTGGAAATGAGTAACATACGATATACTGAAGCAAATTATATGTATACATGGTACAATAAATTATATTGAGATTCTTTGCCCAATCATTATTGCAGTTTTGACGGAAATCTCACAACCAACCTGAAACTTTTGTATACTCTATTTACAGAACAAGACACAATCAAATACAGGAAATAAAGGAAAAGCTTACGGTACTCTGCTCCACAATTGAATTTTGAAATTCTGACTTCAGTTCCACAAACTTTCACAATTATTAATTTGCACATTCTATATCGAAAAATTTCAGTTCTGGGATAACACTTGTTTTATAAAATAACTCGACTTCATATAATCAATTTTCGGTAACTTCCAGGTCAGTCAATCAGTCGCATGTATAATAGAATAGAAACTAATATACATGTCAGGTGTGGGACATTCCAAGGAGTCCAAGATGCAAATGGTAGTTATTAATATCTGAACAAGTCCTATCTATTTGCGTTAGTACTTTCTCGCCAATCTGTTTCAGCTTCGATCATTTGCCGAAAATTTCCGAGTTCATAAATGCTTTCTGATAATCTACACAATAAAAAGAGACATTCAAATTATTTTAGAGGATGTAATTATATTAGACCACAATAAAAAATAAAAACTATGTAATATTAGCTTTGAGCTATCGGTTTACGCCGTAAACATAAAGAAAAATGTAGTACCTTCCAAAAGCGTTGACAAAGGCTACAATTTCATTACGAGTCAAATAATCTTTTCCACTTTTATACGTGAATTCTTCAGCAAATAGAATTTTGAGGGCTGTGCCAAGGCCTTTTACTTGAACCTTTCCCCAGAGCTTGCATTTTTGGCATCCAACCTAGAAAATAAAACGATAAAATTCAAGGTTAGGTAAAGATAGAGGCTTGCACGCCGCTATGTACGTACAATGTGTTCTTATGCTTAGGCACCTTACCGCGGTAAGGTGCCTAAGCATAAGAA